>JAWPHD010009827.1:0-99964 GCA_037043455.1 Cyrtodaria siliqua | reverse complement strand
AATTAAATTACAATATGCGCTTCCAGTCTATAATATTGATAATATTGACAATATACCAAATGACCAAATTCAATTTACTGTTACTGACCAATTATTTCTGGATACATTATTGATGGAATTAAGAGGAAAATCAATTTCATATTCATGCTACAAAAAAAAAGTAAATGAAAAACGTGAAAATGATCTTATTCTTGAAATACAACATTTAGAACAAAGACTTACCCCTGATCAAATACCTGCTTTAGATCAGTTAAAAGATGAATTAATATTACTTCGCCGGCAAAAAATGAATGGTTTTCTTATTAGGTCCCGAGCGCAATTAATAGAAGATGGGGAAAAACCAACCAAATTTTTTTGTAATCTAGAAACTCACAATTTTACTAGTAAAATTATACCGAAAATTGAAAGATCTGATGGGAGCATAATCACAGAGCAGAAAGATATTTTAAAGGAAACTGAAACGTTCTACAAATCTTTATACTCTAGCATAGATACAAAATTAGAAACAATAGATTTAGATAAAGAATTGTCAGGTCTAAGTGTGCCTAAATTAAGTATGGAGGAATCTAATTCATTAGAGGGTCTATTAACATTTCAGCAAGTATCTTTATCACTTTTTGGTATGAAAAACAACCGCTCTCCAGGCTCTGATGGTTTTGGGGCTGACTTCTTCAAAGTATTTTGGAATAAATTAGGTCATTTTGTTGTAAGAGCTATAAATTGTGGGTATATTAATGGGGAACTGTCTGTAACACAGAAAGAGGGTATTATTACACTTATCCCTAAAGATAACAAACCAAGAAGATTTTTAAAAAATTATAGGCCAATTTCTCTTTTAAACTGTGTATATAAAATTGCTTCAGGGACCATTGCTAATAGAATAAAATCTATATTATATAAACTAATTAATGAAAACCAAACAGGTTTTATTGCTGGACGATATATGGGGGAAAACACTCGAATGACATTTGATATAATGCAGTTTGCAGAAGAAAACAATTTACCAGGACTCATTTTGCTTGTGGATTTTGAGAAGGCATTTGATTCTCTTTCATGGAAATTTATCTACAGTGTTCTTAAATATTTCAATTTTGGTAACTCAATAATATCATGGGTGAAAGTTCTATACAGAAATGCTAAACTGGCTGTTAATCAAGGTGGCAATTTATCTGATTTTTTCAACATAGGCAGAGGGTGCCGTCAGGGCGATCCATTATCACCTTATATATTTATCTTATGCGCTGAAATATTAGCAATAAAACTACAAAATAATAAAAAGATTAAAGGAATATCTATAAATGACATGGAATATAAACTATCACAGTTTGCCGACGATACTTCTATTTTTCTGGACGGGTCAGACACTTCACTTAATGAAGCTCTCTATGAACTTTCTGCTTATGCCAACATTTCTGGACTTAGAGTGAATTTTGATAAGACACAGGTAGTTTGGATTGGTACAAAAAAATATAGTACAGACTCAATTAAAACCAGGTGGAAATTAGCATGGGGCAGCAACCAATTTAAATTATTAGGTATACATTTTAATGTTGACCTTGACAAGATACTTGATATAAATTACAATGATAAGATAGAAAAAATACAGAATCTAATTAAACTTTGGAAACGCAGATATCTTACACCAATTGGTAAAATAACAGTAATTAAAACATTATTACTACCCATTCTTAATCATTTATTTATTTCATTGCCTAATCCAAAAGATTCAATTATTAAAAAAATCAATGACATGTTTTATGAATTCTTATGGGAGGGACCAGCAAAAATAAAGAGAAGCATTTTAATCAAACAATATAATGAGGGTGGTCTGAAAATGATCAATCTCAAAGCATTTATATATGGACTTAAGGCAACTTGGATCAGAAGACTTACTCTTAAAGGTGGACAGTGGCAAAATACAGTAACACATATAATAAATATAAACAAGCTAACAAACTTGGGCACAGGCTATTCAGAATTATTAATACAAAAGATGACCAACCTATTTTGGAAGGATGTATTGAAAGCATACATGGATATTTTAGATCTTAATAAGAGCATTATATGTGCCAACAATTGTTTAACAACTTCACTATTTTATAACCATAATATCTTAGTTGGAGGTAAAGTAGTATTTTACAAATCTTGGTATGAAAAGAGTATTTACTACCTTAATGATTTAATAGATGAAAATGGAATTTTTTATTCTGTTGAGGAATTTAATAACTTATATAATTTAAATGCTTGCTTTTTAACATATAACGGAATTATTGCAGCAATAAAAACTTATATTACGAAAAATATTCCCACACAATCGATAAAGAAAATAGCAAATCCAATTCTTCCTTTCAATATGTATCCATTTCTTAATAGTAAAAATGGATCTCGGGATCTGTATAATATTCTTAACCAAAACCCGAGTAAACCAACTTCAAAACCCAAATGGGAGGAAATGTATAATATAGAAGAAGAAACATGGAACGATATATACCTGTCTCCTTTTAAATCCTCAACAAGTACAGTATTACAATGGTTTCAAGTACGGGTAAATCATAGAATACTTCCAACTAGACGATTTCTACACAAAATCAACATCACTGATAGTTCACTGTGCAAGGATTGTCAACAAGAGGAAACATTAATCCATATGCTTTGGTATTGTCCTGAAACGCAATCTATACTTAATAAATTAAAAATGTGGTTGTCCAGTAATGACATATACTTAAATTTTACTGAAGAATCATTTATTTTTAACATTGGTAACACATTAACACCAGCCGACTTGTACATATTACTTGAAATGAAATATTATATTTTCAGTACCAAACATTTACAAAATAAACTGTCTATAGAGGCATTCAAAAATAGGATAATAAAGTCGTTTAAAATTCTAGAATGTATAGCAGCACAAAACAATGCTTTCGAACCATTTGAAAAAAAATGGAACAAATACATGAACCTTTTAAAATAATTTTGTTGTATAAACAAGCGAGGAGCTCACCCCTAAAATTGGTATTTTAGGTTTTATTCAGCCCAAGAATCTGACAACTATCGGATAAAATATACATGTACATTAAAAATTAAGCTAGGTAGGAGAGATGTGGCTATGTAGAGAGAGCATTAAGAACTAAAACCTTTTTTTTTTTTTTCCATTTGTATTTTTTTCTATCTTTCCCCCGTAAAACAAACGTACTATATTCATTTGTGTTTTTTTTGTTGCTTTTTTTAATTAATAAAAATGGCTATACATGTAAATTAATATAATATAGAAAAACAGATAAAATTTAATGTTAAAAAAATGTCAAGACTACCGCTTTATACAGATTTTATTATATGAAAGTCAAGTATTATAATAATATGTATATATAATCAGTTGTATATGTTTGTTGGTAAGGCGTGCAGTGGGATGGTCCTCCCCGACCCACAACATGCCAAATTACGGGGAGAATAAATGGGTCATCATACTGGTGACTGAAAAAAAAAAAAAAAAAAAAGACTTGATATATTACCTAGTTTGTTTCTTTCACTTTTACTACCCAATTGTGAATGTTCTACTTTGTATATTAAGTATTGTCTGCTTGTAGTTCAGTATTTATATACATGTATGCCATGCCTGGTTATACATGTCCCTTGAAGGAGAGAATGTTTTATGACATTGTATACCATATTTTCCTTTATAATAATAATAGTAGCACCCCGCTCCCACGCACCTTTTCAAAAAAATAATAATAAAAAAAAATCTTCAAAATTCAATACATGTTCGATCTTTTGTATCCAAAAATACCCTCAAGTTTTTGTTATTTTATTTAAAAATTCTTAGTATTTTGCATCATGCCCGGGCACTATTATTAGGGGAGATACGGTATTAAGTATTGTTTGCTTGTATTTCAGTGTTCATATACTCCATGCCTGGTTATAAATGTCCCATCAAGGAGAGAATGTTGTACTCCAGTTGTAAGGGTCCCTTCATCAGCCAGTTAGAACAACATTTAGGACTGGAAATAACTAAAAAGGTACCATTTTGTCCTTTTAATGTCAGATTGTTTCACTCCAATACTGATGGACAACATATTTTATGTGGGTAAGATAGTATTTAAGTAGCTATCCCGCCAAATAACAGCAAAATTACACTACAAAACAGTTTGTCAAAACTCTATCCCAGTGTTCTGGTCATATAATAATGTATATGTGCCAATTAAAAGTAAAGATGTATTAACGGGTTCTTAAAATACGCGTGATTGAATATGCGTAAAATGAATTATGAGTTGGTAACCCTTAATTCAACGATGCAGTTGTGGGGTTTAGCCTGGCTGGTTAAAGCCATTTATATTGTGTCTATATAGTTTGGATTCTCAAAATATGTAAGTTATATGTATATATATTGTCGTCAGTAGGTTTAGAAATAGTGTACGTATGTTGCAAAATTTGACTGTTGTTGGCGGGATGGCTACTTTAAAGGTATGTGTTAAGTATTAAAGAGATCTGGAAAAATGATTGGTGTCATTCTAAATACAAATGAAAAACATCATAATGTGTTTCAGTATCACGCAAAGTGGGCACTTGCATTGAATTGAACCGCATGTTACCTGCGGTTGAGTGTTTTGGTCAGGAAAACGATGATTTGGCTGGTCAGTTATATTAATTCATATGATGCTTAAAGGCTCTTACGAATGTACATTTTATGTGAACCTCAAACACATTACGAGGGGTTTCATTTGTATGTGGATCGACACGAATCTTTCTTCCAGATCGCCTCTAGTACTTGTAATCAGAACGGTGCAACAGTCTGATAGTTCAAGAGTTTGATAAGTGAACCTGGGAATGTGGGTTCATTTAGTGATCCTGGGAATGTGAGTTCATTTAGTGATGCTGGGAATGTGGGTTCATTTAGTGATCCTGGGAATATGGGTACATTTAATGATCCTGGGAATGTGGGTACATTTAGTGATCCTGGGAATGTGGGTTCATTTAGTGATGCTCGAAATGTGGGTTCATTTAGTGATCCCCTGAATGTGGGTTCATGTAGTGATTCTGGGAATGTGGGTTCATTTAGTGATCCTGGGAATGTGCGTACATTTAGTGATCCTGGGAATGGGGGTACATTTAGTGATCCTAGGAATGTGAGTTCATTTAGTGATCCTGGGAATGTGGGTACATTTAGTGATGCTCGGAATGTGGGTTCATTTAGTGATCCTGGGAATGTGGGTACATTTAGTGATCCTAGTAATGTGGGTTCATTTAGTGATCCTGGGAATGTGGGAACATTTAGTGATCCTAGAAATTTGGGTTCATTTAGTGATCCTCGGAATGTGGGTTCATTTAGTGATCCTAGGAATGCGGGTTCATTTTTCCGCCTAACTAGTCTTGGTTAATGTTTGAAAGATTAGTCCACTTTTTGATATAAATAAATTCTGACCTCTATGTGAAATGTAAAAATCCAACCACTTGTTTAAACTTTTTATATTTTTTCAGATTGAAATAGATGATGCAAGTGAACTTACAGAAGAATATTTATATGATGAAATACATCCAAAGAAAAATATAGCCACAAGAAAATTTGACAAACCAAAAGGGCCTGCAAAAAGAGGACCTAGAAAATTATTGAAAAACAAAGAGGAGGATGAAGATTGACACATCTTCCGTTACTAGTTATTGTTATGTTAAACCTTAAACTTGATTGTAAAAATGTAACGTTACAGTTATAGAACGAAAAGATGTTCTTTCAATATTTTCAGGTTCAGGATTGTTTAAGTTTTTCTGATAAACATTTCCAGTGGTGTAAGATGTATACCTGGTGGTGGGGACTGTAAGATAGATTTCAAGAGACAGCAAGGTTTTTCAAGTCCAATGGGAAATTTCAGTTTTATATAAATTATCTTCCAGTTCCAATCGTTTTTAACAATTAGATCCAGCTATTTGAGCTCATTTGTGTTTATCAACCTTTAGATGCTGTGCTTTGTCAATTATTTCAATTAATTCTTGTATGAATATTATTATTTTCATGAAAATTCTTGAAAGGGCAGTTTTCTTCATTAATACTTGCGACAGTTTGAAAGGATTTGCCTATGGTTCGACCCAAGTGTCTGTCGTGCATGAAAATTGCCTGGAGGTGCACCTGAGGCCTTCCTCCACTAACTGGGAAGTCGCCATTTAACATCAGCTGTTGGTGCGACTATAAAATCCAATTCAGTTGAAAAGGTTTGCAAGCAGGCTGATATATGAAAACAACAATAAATACAGAGGTGAACCAAATGGTTGGACCAAGTTGCTTAGAGAGTTCCTCATTAAATAGATGGTTGAGAGAACAGATCTGTGCATTAAAGTGTGTACACTGTATTGGTCTAACCAAATACTGCCTTGCAGGCCTTTGACAACACGTTTGATTACAGTTTGGTTACAGTTTGATTACAGTTTGGTTACAGTTTGATTACAGTTTGGTTGTTAAGAATATTAAAGTTACTGTTTATTGTTTAATATTATACGATTTTATTTCTAGGCTGTTTCCTATATACCTACATTCAGAGCATGATATTGTTTTTATTTTATTTTGAATAATATCTCTTCTGTCGGTATATGTTGCCCTACATGTATTTAAATAAATTGAGGGTCAGTTTATGTTGCCCTACATGTATTTAAATAAGTAGAGGATCTTACATTTTTGCTTGTTGAATAACAAATTGGGTAACGTTATAAGATGCGAGTCTGTGCCGAGCATCATGTCAATTATATTTATCACATATCTCCAAAACTGCCATGGAGCATACATTTATTAATGCTCCATATGTATACTTAAGGGGAAAAAAGACCAGATTGTTCACGGTCAGTATATATGTAGTTTTGTTCAAGTAATCTATTGTTAATTTACCAGAGATTAAAATCGCCACCGATACCCCCAACAAGTTTTCACTGAACATTAATATTGTGTACTAAAATGAAATTATTGTATTTTGTTAAATACATGTAAGCACGGAGTTGCTTTTTTTCTTCCTCTTAAGTATATATCGTTGTATTATGACGGATCTACCTGGTTAATTTCTCTAATTCGATATAGTTAATGGTTGTGGAAATCTACAAGGCAATTTAGTTTGCATACCAACTTGAATGGAAGAAAAGAAGAGCCACAATGAGTTCTTTATTTGCATGGTTATTACACTAGTGTATTGTGATATTTATGTCATGACCTTTTTACACTACCATGCTCAAATAAGGTAATACTAGTATAGTTCTGGAGATTCTCTAGATCCATTATTAAATCTTTATGTAAATGGAGATGTCCGGAATGTTCATTCCTGTTGGCGCCATATAACCTTTTTTGTGTAATCTCAAGTTCTGAATGAAGCAGCATGTTCATAGTTCTTGTTATAATTATTGCTTGGATTACACAAAAATAAAATAACTTGAAACATCACCTAGACTGTTATTTTTTTACTTATTTTGCCTTTAATAGTACAAAGTCTAGCCAAATTCAGCATTGCTGTTTTTCTAGGCTGAGGCTGAATAGCTGTCCAATTTCTTCAATTCGAGATGTTATAAAATATAAGCTAAGCTCTGATAGAAAATCTCAAATTTGGTGCGCCGCCTACGCACACGTTAAGTTTCGTCCCATTATCTGAAGCCATTGAGAAGTTGTTTTTAAAAATGCATGGCCTTTAAACATAAGGCCCCATATCTGATGCACGGAGTTTCGTCCCATTACTGTAAGAACCGTTTTCTTTAGTGAACATCTGTTTTTAGCACCTTGACCAGACATTCTTTTTATGCCCCCGAAAATTTTCGGGAGCATATAGTAATCGCACCGTCCGTCCGCATTCTGTCTGTCTGTCATTCCAAAGTTCATGTCCGGACCGTAACTTCACAACCCCTGCAGGGATTTTTAGCTCGACTATTCGAAGAATAAGAGCTTATGTAATCACCCCGGGGTCGGCATCGGCGTCGGCGTCCCACATCAAGGTTTGCGTGTAAGCTGTGTTTACAAGTCTATATCTCTTACATTTCTTATCCTAGCACAACCAAATTTGGCCATGGGCTTCCTTATAGCATTATCTTAAGGGCTGCATAAGCAATTTTGGTTCCTGTAATCCATGGGCTCCCATGGAACCCAAATTATGATAGCCCATAAAATGTGTCCCATTTCACATCAAATTTTGCGTGTAAGCTATGTTTACAAGTCTATATCTCTTACAATTCTTACCCTAGCACAACCAAATTTGGCCATTAGCTTCCTTATAGCATTAACTTGAGGGCTACTTAAGTAATTTTGGTTCCTATAACCCCTGGGCTTCCATGGAACCCAAATTCTGATAGCCCTTAAAATGTGTGTGTTTCACATCAAATTTTGCGTGTAAGCTGTGTTTACAGGTCTATATCTCTTGCATTTCTTGTCCTAGCTGATCTAAATTTTGGAATTGGTTTCCTTATAGTATGTTGTAAAAGGTTGGGTAATACATTTTGTCTTCTGCAATTTCTGGGCTCCCATGGAACCGAAATAGTGATGGCCAATATCATGTGCAATAAAGGCAGATCTAGGTTTGCATGTAAGCATGTATATATCTATAAATTTGGTTTGGGATTTCTTATAGCATTATGCATCTTATTCATACTTCACTCATATTGGGGCATGGGCTCCCTCCTCCACCCCCACCCCCCCCCTATAGGCCCCACTCCCCCCACCCCTCCACAGTTTTTAGCTCTACTGATCAGAGATCAGCATAGCTTATGCCGTGGTGCGGCGTCCGTCTGTCTGTCCGTAAACTTTTTTTTGTAGCGACTTATCCTCTATTACTACTGAATGGATTTTCATGAAACTTTACAGAAATGTTGCCCATGAAGTCTAGTTGATCCTAGCAAAAATTCATGTTGATGTGAAATCCAAGATGGCACCCAGATCTAAAAATAGGTTTTTAAAAAACAAGTTTGTAGCGACTTCTTCATGAAAACTATAAGTGATATTGATATGGGACATTTTCTAAAATGATCAGCATGACATGGTGTTGGTCCTTGTCGAAAATCGTTTTGATTCGACGTTAAACATGGCTGCCAGAGGCCATCTTTGTTTACATACAGTTATATAGTAAAAACTTGTAGCGACTAATCCTTTGAAACTACTTGACAGATTTTCATGAAACTTTACAGGAATATTGCTCTTAATGTCTAATTGATCCTAGCAAAATTTCAGATCGGCCAGAAATTCAAGATGGCTGCCACAGCTAAAAATAGATTTTTAAAAAGGAAGTTTGTAGCGACTATGTCTTGAAAACTATAAGTGATATTGATATGGGACTTTTTGTAAAATGATCAGCATGACATGATGGTTATAAGAGTCAAACATTATTTTGATTTGATGTTAAACATGGCTGCCAGTGGCCATCTTTGTTTACATAGAGTTATATAATGAAAACTTGTAGCGCCTACTCCTCTGAAACTACTTGACGGATTTTCATGAAACTTCACAGGAATGTTGCTCTTGATGTCTAATTGATCCTAGCAAAATTTCAGGTCACCCGGAAATTCAAGATGGCTGCCATGGCTAAAAATAGATTTTCAAAATACAAGTTTGTAGCGACTACTACTTGAAAACTATAAGTGATATTGATATTGGACTTTTTGTAAAATGATCAGCATGACATGATGTTGGTCCTTGTCAAAAATTGTTTTGATTCAACGTTAAACATGGCTGCCAGCAGCCATCTTTGTTTACATAGAGTTATATAGTAAAAACTTGTAGCGACTAATCCTTTGAAACTACTTGGCAGATTTTCATGAAACTTTACAGGAATGTTGCTCTTAATGTTTAATTGATCCTAGCAAAATTTCAGATCGGCCAGAAATTCAAGATGGCCGCCACAGCTAAAATTAGATTTTTTAAAAAAGAAGTTTGTAGCGACTACGTCTTGAAAACTATAAGTGATATTGATATGGGACTTTTTGTAAAATGATCAGCATGACATGATGGTTATCAGAGTCAAACATTATTTTGATTCGACGTTAAACATGGCTGTCAGCGGCCATCTTTGTTTACATAGAGTTATATAATGAAAACTTGTAGCGACTATTCCTGTTAAACTACTTGACGGATTTTCATGAAACTTCACAGGAATGTTGCTCTTGATGTCTAATTGATCCTAGCAAAATTTCAGGTCGGCCGGAAATTCAAGATGGCCGCCACGGCTAAAAATAATTTTTCAAAAAACAAGTCTGTAGCGACTACTTCCTGAAATCAAAATCAATCAGTAGAGCTTCAAGGTCATTGACCTCTTGTTTTTTTTGTTTTTTTTACTTTTTTTTTACATATTTCTGTGTTGTTTTGGTCGATTCTTACACATATATGTTGCCCCCTCCCCCCCTCCACCCCCAACCCCGCCTTCCCTCCCCCCCCCCTCGGCCCCCACTTGAAACTATTTTTTTTTACATATTTCTGTGTTGTTTTAGTCAATTCTTACACATATATGTTGCTCCCCTCACCCCCACACCACTCGCATGCCCCCCCCCCCCCCCCCCACCCCCAAACTTGAAACTTATTTTTTTTTTTACAAATTTCTGTGTTGCTTTTGTCAATTCTTACACATATATGTTGCCCCCTCCCCCAAACCTCCCCCACCCCCACACCACCGGTCCCACCCACCGCCTCCCACCTTTCCCCCCCCTCCCCCCCACTGAGACCCACCAACTTGAATTAAATTATTTTTTTTACAAATTTCTGTGTTGCTTTTGTCAATTCTTACAGATGTTGGCCCGCCCCTGCCCCCTACCACACACCCACACCAAACACCCCCCTCGCCCCCCACTTGAAACTTTTTTTTTTACATATTTCTGTGTTGTTTTGGTCAATTCTTACACATAGCTTCTTACACATATATGTTGCTCCTCCCCACTGCACCCCATTCCCTGCCTCTCCACCCTCCCCCCCCCCTTCCCCCACTCGAAATATTTTTATTTTTGTTTTACCATATTTTTGTGTTTTTTTGGTCAATTCTTACATAGCTTCTTACACATATATGTTGCTCTCCCCACCCCCGCCTCTCCCCCATCCCCACTCAAAACTCGATTTTTAATTAATTTTATTTTACATATTTTTGTGTTGTTTTGGTGAATTATTACATAGCTTCTTACACATATATATTGCCCTAACCACCATTACTACCCCCACCACCCACCCCACTTTTCCCCACCCCCATCTCACTCAAAACTTGATTTTTTTTTTTATATATTTCTCTGTAGTTTTGATCAGTTCTTACACATAGCTATATTGCGCCCTCAACCCCACCCCACATTGTTTTAGCCTTATTTTCTGGTGGTATATACTAGCTATACAATTTATTATTCTCTGGAAAATCAAATAGTCGAGCTGCGCTGTTCTCCGACAGCTCTTGTTAAATACCTTGGCACAAGTGATCACCATAACAAGAGGATGTGTCCCCCGCAAAACCCAGGTCCGTACCTCAAAGGTCAAGGTCACACTTGAAGTTCATAGGTCAAAAACAGGTACGCAATTTCGTGTCCATACCGTAACGTCACAACTCCTGCAGGGATTTTTAAATAACTTGGCAGAAGTGATCACCATAACATGATGATGTGTCGCGCGCAAAACCCAGATCCGTACCTCAAAGATCAAGGTTACACTTGAAGTTTATAGGTAAAAAACAGGTACGTAATTTGTGTCCGGACCGTAACGTCACAACCCCTGCAGGGATTTTTAAATTACGTGGCACAAGTGATCACCATAACATGATGATGTGTAGCGCGCAAAACCCAAGTCCGTACCTCAAAGGTCAAGGTCACACTTGCAGTTCATAGGTCAAAAACAGGTACGCAATTTCGTGTCCGGACCGTAACGTCACAACCCCTGCAGGGATTTTTAAATAACTTGGCACAAGTGATCACCATAAGACGATGTGTCGCGCGCAAAACCCAGGTCTTCAAGGTCAAGGTCACACTTGGAGGTCAAAAGTCAAATTGTGTCCGGTCAATAACTCTGGCATTCATGGACGGATTTTCAAATAACTTGGCACAAGTGCTCACCACAACAGGACGATGTGTCGCGCACAAAATCCAGGTCTGTGGCCCCAAGGTCAAGGTCACATTTAGAGGTCAAAGGTCAAATTGTGTCCAAGGTCATACTTAGAGGTCAAAGGACACTTTGGAGGCATTTATCATTTGCAGTGATATTTCTTGTTACTTCTGAAAGGCTCAAGGCAAGCTAATGTGACCTGGAAGATTTAGACCCCATGCTCATGAGACCAAGTGCAATATACCTATATAGTTTCATGAGCATGGGTATTGTACTTCTGGAGTTGTCATGCAGAATGCACGTTTCCATATGCGGTTATAATGACCTTGACCTTTGTCCTTGAACACAATAGAGTTCCTCCTCTCGCAGAATGGAGAGTACAGCTGAGATGTAGAATGTTTCATATCGCAGTGAATTCTGTTCACCTTGATGTAAAAATTATACACTACATATATTACACAAGACTAATATTTATATCATCAAAGCTTAAGAATTTAACAGCAGAATACAGGCGACATACTGTGAATTATGACTTGGCTTGATATATAAACAAAAAGATCTATCAAATCTTGTAGAATATTTTAATTATGACCAAAAATCCAAAGAAAAAACGAAAGTTATTTTATGAAAGACATCATATATTAAAAGTATATGCAAAGTATGAATAAAAAAATGAAATTTTTGCGTTGTGTATTATGATATCTGTCTCCGGAGGTGGCAGCCGATAAAGTTAGAACTATCAATGAAGGTGATGAATACCCGGCTTTTTTTATTCTAAGTCCAACAAAGGGCCATAATTCTGTAATAAATTAGGCAATCAACAATGGGTGATGTACAGGGACATAAGGTCATCAGTTGTTAGGAGTATATGAAGTTTGGGAACAACCCATTCAGAACTGTTTTGAGAAATGCTAGTAATAAAAATGTGTTGTGCGACGGGACAAAAATGTGTTCCATGACTAGACATTACAGACAGGGTGATTCCTATATACCCCAGTCTACTTTGTATGATTCCTATATACCCCAGTCTACTTTGTATGATTCCTATATACCCCCGTCTACTTTGTATGATTCCTATATACCCCAGTCTACTTTGTATGATTCCTATATACCCCAGTCTACTTTGTATGATTCCTATATACCCCCGTCTACTTTGTATGATTCCTATATACCCCAGTCTACTTTGTATGATTCCTATATACCCCAGTCTACTTTGTATGATTCCTATATACCCCAGTCTACTTTGTATGATTCCTATATACCCCAGTCTACTTTGTATGATTCCTATATACCCCAGTCTACTTTGTGAAAGCGTGAGTATAACTATAAAATGAACAAACCTTAAGTGAATTTCAAGTAATATCAAATCTAACAAAAACACAAACATATTTAAGAAAAATACAATATAACATAGACAAGTTCTTCATTGTCCTTCATTTAAATTAAAAAGTTAAACAGCTAGTTGTGGGCATTATCTGTGTAAAAACTCACCTTTTAAAGCTACATCCAAAATTATATACTTGATTAAAAAAAAAATAACATGCTTATAAAATAATTCAAAAACACAATGTAACACAGCTGGATAAAACAACCGGGAGACCTCAGAGTGGGTCATCTCCAACCAGTTTCGGACGGACCAACATTTGCATATTATGAGCTAAATGCATTAGGAGCTAATTAACAAGCTAATAGCTCTTAAAAAGTTTTTTGCCTCTTAAACCGTTTTTATACAAAAACAAATTTTGACAAAATATGGACATCCAATTAGGAGCTTTTTATACATGTATGTATTATGAATATTTAGCTCATATACATTCTGACAAAGTATAACACATGCCCTAGAAGTTTTAAGGGGTTGATGCACCATTTTTAAACAAGATTTATTTAAAAGGGCTCTGAAAAACTTGAGAAAAGCTGAAAGAATTATCAAAATGCCACAAAAAATAAAGGAGATACGACCTATTGAAAATTTGCAAAGAACATAAATGGAGGCATCCATCTTGATGTCATCGTGCCTTTTAACCATATATGGCATATTGACAAATATATATTTAAAAGCAAAGAAAATCACTACAAATTGATTAAAAATAAATATACGGATGTAAAATGTATAAATTGTATGTTTGTTTTTCATTTGCAGTGATTTTCTTCGCTTTAAAAGACATTTTGTCAATATGCCGAATATGATAAAAAGGCGCGATGACATCATCATTCCAAGGGCACGATGACATCATCGTTCCAAGATGGCCGCCTCCATTTATGTTTCTTTTCACATTTTTAATAGGTCATATCTCCTTTATTTTTCATGGTATTTTGATAATTCTTTCAGCTTTTTTCAAGTTTTTCAGAGCCTTTTAAGGTAACCCATGTTTGAAAATGGTGCATCAACCCCTTTAAGCTCTCAAGTGAAATAACCTCTTAAACACTATTTATATAAAAAAAAAAAAAGAGCTCATAAACCTGATTTGTAAGCACTCGGAGACAAGCAGTGTTTCATAAATATTTCCTGTTCAGAGTCCAAAAAAATAACTACAAGAAAAGAAGAAATATCCAAGGCAACAGAAAATACATCTTGTCATATCCCTGATACAAACTCATTTACTGTCCATAATAACGTTCAATAACCCCAATATCGTTCTTTATGTTCAGTTTCTCGGTTTTTCCATTGATATATCAGTAAAAAGGAAGTCATTTTGTCAAATCAGTGTTTCAAGGTCGTTCAGTTGCCTACCGTTGCAGTAGGTAGAACAGGAAATGCTAGGAACTTAACACATGCAAGGTTCAGGAGTAAACTCTGACATTACTAAATCTACTTCAATGGAAGAGTTATCTTTCTTGTTTTTATTGGATACTTAAATTTTCTAAACAGTTTTCTTTTCTTTTTTGGCTCTGTTTTGGCAATTTGTCTTGGATTTTGCCGAAACTTGCAAAGATTAAAAGGCAACGTAAGGAATGTTACTGTGAAGTTTGTTGAAATTCTATCAGCTAGTTTTGCAAGATCTGATGACAAAACAAGGACCTGTATCGCTCTACTGACTGTATGGTGTCCATGGTTGAGGTGGGAGGAGAGTATGTTAAGGTGTCAGTCTGTCAGATATGGCTGTATTTTTTTTTCTCCATTTGTCCATGCTTTCTTCAATGACCAAGACAACTGCATAAAATAAAATTACAAAAAAAAGGTGAGGGATTGTGGGTGCTATAGCCGGTGGAATGTATTCTGATCAAGTTTGGCTAGTATTAAAATTGGAAATTCCACATAAACCAGGTTTTCTATAAGCTACCTACAAAGTTTCATTCCAATATTTGTTTCCATATAAACTACATAAACACTAAGCTTTGCTTAAATATCTCACTCCTAACTGAAGTTCTTTCCCAGAAACCATTTTTCTATTATTTATATTAGTAACTATTCCTGTTATCTCAAATGCAATCCCAAGCTCCCCTTCCATATAAGCTACCTACACAGCAAGTTTTGTTCAAATATCTCATTCCTAACTAAAGTTATTGAGTGGAAAACATTTTTTCTATTCATAGTAACTGTGAGCTTGATCCCAGTGACCTGAAATGCAATCCCAATCTTCCTTTCCATATACCTCATTTCTAAGTTATTGAGCGGAAAGCATTTTTCTATTTTTAGTAATAGTGACCTTGACCCCAGTGACCCAAAATTAACTCCCAAGTTTTCTTTTCATATAAGCAACCTATGCAGCAAGTTTCGTTCCAATATCTCATTCCTAACTAAAGTTATTGAGCTTATGCTCCCTTTTTACCAGGTTGTTAGCTCATCCGTTTTTCTATTTTTAGTAACAATGACGTTGACCTCAATCATCCTTTCCATAGTACCTGCCTTCAAAGCAAGTTTTGTTCCAATACCTCATTTCTAAGTTATTGAGTGGAAAGCATTTTTCTATTTTTAGTAACAGTGACCTTGACCCCAGTGACCCAAAATCAATTCTCAAGTTTTCTTTTCATATAAGCAACCTATACAGCAAGTTTTGTTCCAGTATTCCTAACTAAAGTTATTGAGCTTATGCTCCCTTTTTACCAAATTGTTTGCTCATCCATTTTTCTATTTTTAGTAACAGTGACCTTGACCTCAGTGACCCCAAATGCAATCCCAAGCTGTCTGGTTTTCAAACTCGACCAAGCTTTCATCAATATCAATATCAGCAATCTGGCAAAGTTTGGCAAAATGGAGGCACTAGAGTGTTGTAGCATTTTTTGTTAATTCAAGGGCAATAACTCTGGTGTTACTGGTCTGATCTTGCTGGTTTTCAAACTCGTCGGAGCTTTCATTGATATTAACAATCTGGTAAAGTATGGTAAATATTGGATGAAAAATGAAGGTGCTAGAGTATTGACATCAAAAAGTTACGCATTTTTCGATAATTCAAGGGCCATAATTCGTGTTACGGGTCCGATCTGCCTTCTGAGCTTTCATCAATATCAACAATCTGGCAAAGTTTGGTCAAGATAGCATTCAAAATAAAGGTGCCAGAGAGTTGACAAGACAAACAATTATTTTTTTGTTAATTCAAGGGCAATTACTATGGTGTTACAAGGTTGATTTTTTAACTCGTCTGAGCTTTCATTGATATTAACAATCTGGTAAAGTTTAGTAAAGATCAAACGAAAAACGAAGGTGCTAGACTGTTGACATAAAAAGGTTAACACATTTTTCAATAATTCAAGGGTCGTAACTTCGGTGTTACTGGTCCGATCTGGCTGCTTTTTCAAACTTGAACGCCCTTCTGGATTGGCAACAGTTGTAACACTTCACACTTTTACACAGCATTTAGTTTAGTGTTACCTCTGCATCTGTGATAATGTATGTGTTTTCATCTATTATGTTAGCTTTACTGAACGAAGATAAGCTATTTATACAATGACATATCATTGTCGTCCAATTTGTTTTTGCCATGGTCTTTTAATTGTCGTTAGTACGTCGTCTTTGTCCATTAACCTTTTGATGTCAACACTCTAGCACCTACATTTTTCATCCGATCTTTACCAGATTATTAATATCAATGAAAGCTCGGATGAGTTCGAAAACCTGCCAGATCGGACCAGTAACACCGGAGTTACTGCCCTTGAATTAAAGAAAATTGCTATATTGTCTTGTCAACACTCTAGCGCCTCCATTTTGCATCCTACCTTTACCAAACTTTGCCAGATTGGTGATATTGATGACAGCTACAAACAACAATGAGGTATACACAAATCCAAAAGTGTTTTGTTTTTGAACGAGGTATACACAAATCCAAAAGTGTCTCGTTCTGTTCTTCATAGCCCTGGTTTGCAATAAGCTGAATTGTTCTTGTTGTTGATATTGTTCTATTCATTCTTTAAAGTAGCTGCATACGGCTAGTTTTAAGTAATAATGGAGAAAAATAATTGTATAATAATGCTTTTATCCTAAAGTTGATTTACCTCAGTCATTAATATTGAAGTGGCTATGATATGCCATACATTGTGTGTAAAATAAGAAGAAAACTAGTGTGCTTTTTTTTTTAATGGAAATCCTTTTTTAGCTCACCTGAGCCGAAGGCTCAAAGGTGAGCTATTGGGATCACTCTTCGTCCGTCATCCGTCGTCCGTCGTCACATGCAGAGGGGTAGGACCCCCCCATTCATATTCATTTGTCATTTTTTGTTCATGCTCATTAAAGGTCTTCATCATGACCCCTGCATTGTTTCAGGTGCCATCTCGCTCGCATCAAAGAGCAGTGGCAGAAAAACAATAAACGTGGCTCCAGCGTAAATGGAGTTTCTACGATAGAATTTGCAGCAACTCTGCAGTTCAGGGTGAGAAGGTTCTAGGCCCATTTTCCATATTTTATCTCGATGTACATGGAAGATGAGCCTGGCATGTTCATGCCTTTTAGGCGCCATATAACCTATTCATGTGTTGGTGCGCCTTAAAACCCCAATTCAATTCAATTCCGTCGTCGTCCGTCCGTCGTCGTCGTCGTTAACTTTTGCTTCAAACGACTTCTCCTCAGAAACCGCGTGGCCAATTTTGACCAAACTTCATGTGGATGATCCTTAGAAGAACGCTTTTTAGATTTGTTAAAATTAGGTCAGCGCGACATCCAAGATGGCCGCCATTACCATATATGGTCGAAACCTTAAAAAATCTTCTTCTCAAGAACCGCCAGACATATTTCAACAGTTTTTCTTTTAAAATGATCGCCAATGCCTAGACTATCAAGTTTGTTCAAATGAAGTCCCTGGGGTAAAAAATGGCCATGCCCCGGGGGTCCAAAGTTTGTATATTTAGATTTTGCCTGTTTTTCATATAGTCATATAGGAAAAAACTTTAAAAAATCTTCTTCCCTGAAACCACAAGGCACAGAGGTCTCATGCATTACATGTAGCATCAGCTTATGGTCCATTACTAAGTTTGTTCAAATGGTGACCCTGGGGTCAAATTTGTCCCCACCCCGGGGGTCACAGTTGTACATAGACTTATATAGGGGGGGGGGGGGGGGGAATCTTCTCGGAAACTACAAGAGCCAGAGGTTTGATATTTTGCATTTACTATAAGCTTATGGTCCTTTACCAATTTTGTTCAAATGGTGACCCACAGGTCACATTTGGCCCCGCCCCAAGGGTCACATGTTTTACATAGACATGTATAGGGAAAAACTTAAAAAATCTTCTTCTCTAAAACTGTAAGAGCCAGAGGTTTAATATTTTGCATTTGCTATAAGCTTATGGTCCTCTACCAAGTTTGTTCAAATGGTGACCCAGTGGTCACATTTGGCCCTGCCCCCGGGGGTCACAGTTTTACATAGGCTTGTATAGGGAAAAACTGAAAAAAATCTTCTTCTCTGGAACCACATGGCACGGAGCTCTCATGTATTACGTGTAGCATCAGCTTATGGTCCTCTACTTAGTTTGTTCAAATGGTGACCCTGGGGTCAAATTTGTCCCCGCCCCGGGGGTCACAGTTTTACATAGACTTATATAGGAAAAAAAATTAAAAAACTTGTCGGAAACTACAAGAGCCAGAGGTTTGATATTTTGCATTTACTATAGCTTATGGTCCTTTACCAAGTTTGTTCAAATGGTGACCCTTGGGTCACATTTGGCCCCGCCCCAAGAGTCACATGTTTTACATAGACATGTATAGGGAAAAACTTAAAAAATCTTCTTCTCTGAAACTGCAAGAGCCAGAGGTTTACTATTTTGCATTTGCTATAAGCTCATGGTCCTTTACCAATTTGGTTCAAATGGTGACCCAGGGGTCACATTTGGCCCCGCCCCGGGGGTCACAGTTTTACATAGGCTTGTATAGGGAAAAACTGAAAAAATCTTCTTCTCTGGAACTGCAAGAGCCAGAGGTTTAATATTTTGCATTTGCTATAAGCTCTTGGTCCTCTACCAAGTTTGTTCAAGTGACCCTGGGGTAAAATTTTACACCACTTCGTGGGTCACAGTTTTACATTAAAGTCTTCTTCTTTGGAACTACAAGAGTCATAGGTTTAATATGTTGCATTTACTATACTCTTATGGTCCTTTACCAAGTTTGTTCAAATGGTGACCCTGGGTTCACATTTGGCCCCGCCCCAGGGGTCACGTTTTACATAGACTTGTATAGGGAAAAACTTAAAAAATCTTCTTCTCTAAAACCACAAAGCACACAGGTCTCATATATTACATGTAGACCTGGGGTCACATTTGGCTCTGGCCAAGGTGTTACTCTCTAGCACCTTCATTTTGTATTTGACAACAGAGCCCACATTTCTTGAACAATCTTAACCAAACTTGCACAGATTGTATATGACCATAAGATTTCGAAGAAGTTCGATAATGTGCCAGTACTCAGGTGATCGCTTTAGGGCCATCTTGGCCCTCTTGTATTGGTTCAGATTTACTCAGGTGAGCGATATAGGGCCATCATGGCCCTCTTGTTTAATTAATTGTTTATAAAACCTCTGGTGTTTAACTTTATCTATACAGCATGGACTGCATGGAAATATTGTTGCGAGAGGTTTTCCAATATACTTAATTGTGGTAATGTGGATATTCAAATGTCAAGTTATATTAGGTTGTATACACCTTGGTCATTCTGCCTTGCTTGTTTAAAAATGCCACATTTTGCCATTACTCTGACTTGGCCTACTGCTTCACTGTGACTTGGAGCAGGAAGGTGATAAAGGTTTTCACCAACAGCAGGAAGTGATGCATCACTGTCGCTCAATGCAGAGAGCGATTGGTGAAGCATCGGTGATGCAGATTCACGCGATGGCGAAGGACAGGGACCTCAGGAATGCGAGTTGTGGGGCTCGACGTAGATTGGTCCAGAATTGGGGTTCCATAATGATGGACTTGGAGACTTATGTCCCGCATGGCACCAGAATTAATTGGACTTCAGAGCAGGTACGTTCTGTTGATTGTCGACCATCAGTTTAGAGACATTGACAGACTCCTTTATGTTGAGTTGAATGGAGAGCCCAGATAGGGGGTGCTTTTCATTCAGGTATTCTTCATACTCATTGCCGGTACCCACATGGGGTGGGGTGGAGAAACACCCACGTCGAACTTCAAACTGTCGAACATATTCTCACTGAAACGAGCTTTCTTGTTGTTAAGGCCAAAATGGATATTTCCCATTTCTGTAAAACACAAATATAAACTGGTAAGGAAAGGTTTGCTTAAATGAAACCACTATTATTATTTGTATTTCTGTATAATTATCCAACAATAATTATGCTCACTGAGGATTGCATTATCAACATATTATAGTAACACACGGAGAGAATTGTAAACATTTAAAGATTGTATATACACACTGAGAGAATTGTACATAAACATTTAAAGATATTGCATATAAACATTGAGAATTTTACATACACACTGAGGGTTGTACATAGACACTGAGGGGTGTATATAAACACTGAGGGTTGTATATAAATATTGAGTGTTGGATATAAACATTGAGGGTTGTATATAAACTTTGAAGAATATACTGAAGGCTGTATATTACAATTTAGGGTTGTATATAAACATTGAGGTTGCACTGAAGGCTGTATATAAACACTGAAAGACATGGAGAGTTGTACATATACATTGAGGGTTGCATATAAATAATGAAGGCTGTATATCCAGATTGAATATTGTACTGAGGGCTGTATACAAACATTGAGGGATGTATAAACATTGAGTATTGTATATAAACATCTAGGGTTGTATATTAACAATAAGGGCTGTATATGCACATTGAGGGTTGTATATAAACCATGAAAGTTGTATATAAACATTTAAGGTTTTATATAAACACTGAGGGCTGTAAACACTGAGGGAATTTATATATATAAACATTGACGGTTGTTACATAAACACTGAGGGTTGTATATAAACATTGACGGTTGTACATAAACATTGAGGGTTGTATTTAAACATTGAGGGTTGTATATAAACATTGAAGGTTGTATTTAAACACTGAGGGCTGTGAACACTGATGGTTGTATATAAAGATTGAGGTTGTATATAAACACTGAGGGTTGTATTTAAACCATGAGGGTTGTATTGAGGGTTGTATATACACATTGAAGTTGTATATAAACATTTAAGGTTGTATATAAACAATGAGGGATGTACATAAACTATCAGGGTTGTATATAAACATTGACAGTTGTACATAAACACTGAGGGTTGTACATAAACATTGAGGGTTGTACATAAACACTGAGGGCTGTATATAAACACTGAGGAATGTATATAAACATTGAGGGTTGTACATAAATACAGAACGTTGTATTTAAACACTGAGTGCTGTATATAAACTGGGGCTGTATGTAAACAGTAAATTGTATGTACACATTGAAGGTTGTAAATAACCATTAAGAGTTTTATATAAAGAATGATAATTGAATACTATAACATACCGCGAGTCTGAAACTTTGGCTTCAAGTTCATCTTCCAGACTACCATATCATCCCTTATTTGTAAATAGTTTTATCTTTATATATTTACATTAATTTTTAATTACTACTTCATTTCTTCATCTTTCATCAGTTTTGTGCACAATATGACCTATTTATGTGTCGACGTGCCGTAAAACACCATTCATTCATTCATCTACCAGACAAGGGCGACAACTGTGACGAGGATGAATATTACGAAGAGGGTCAGCAGAACTATCAGAGCTATCATGTAAGGTTCCATGCCATTATTTTTATCTTCATCTTGCGACTGGAAACAAACCATGATAAATCCATTTCGTGGCTTTGCTGGTTTTATTGCATATTCAACCAAATAATACAGAACTTGAATTTGCTACTGGTATGATGTGTTAGTTACGACCAGGTCCCGTATTCTCGAAACTGGCTGAACCAAAATCCCATGCTCAAGCTCAAACTCAAATATTTCTTCTAGCTTTAACATTTTTTCAATGAGCGTTTTCCATTGCGAACTTTCAGGACAGCTGTTGGTGTCAGATCGGTGTGAATTCAGCGCGTTGAACACAATGCAAAATAAGTTATTTTTGGAGATCAGTCACAAGTTCCACAACATTAATTTTAAATAACTTTAATTCTGTGAATTACACACATTTGGCTCACAAATAGTCCCATACTAGTATCTGGAATAAACACCAATTCAGTTTTCAACATTTCACATCATTATTCAAACTATAGATTAGGTTGGATTCAACGAGGAAATAAAAACTAATCTTAGGAAAAACACATGCAAATTAGATAGGTTGAACCTATCTAACCTGGTTGGATTTTTTCATGGAACTATTTTAGCATCCTACGACCCGAAAGTACTTCCTGACTGGTCTGATATATATTTATATATATACCTGTTATATATGCCTATCTTTATCTGTGTAACGTTTCACGTAGTTACATGACTATTCAAGTAAGATTTTCAAAATGTTATAGCTCAGCTTGAGCTTGAGATTTTACTCAACAGTACCAGGGGCCTGGTTTCCAGTACCAGGGATTAACTGTTTTTTAAGATTCACGAATGCAGTCTTTGATTTTCTGTGTTTCTGCAACACTCATAAACAGTTTTAAGGTCGACACATATCAGACTTGAGACTTAAGAGAAATAAGTAATTGCCCCCAAAATATCTACTTTTTTCCTCCAGACATATTATTAGGAGGGGAATTGAATAGAACGTTCGTTTAAGCTGCACCACATATTCAACATATCGATGCTATAACAATCAATACACGTACAGAATATATCATGCTCATGTTTAGCCACTCAGAAGCACATGCTGTCATAGCAATGATTTATATCATTTTCACTTTTCCTGTACATTTTGCATGTAATGGCCCTTTTATGGAAAGTGGGGCAATTCAACTTGTGAAATGCTTTTCTGGAAATGCTTTAGATAAAATTCTTCATGCAAGAAGCATTAATGCTAAATGCTTCATGCTGTGTGTGAAATTCTTTATGCGTATTTGACCAATCAGAAGTGGTGTAAATGTTCAGTTTATGATAGTCATTTTGAGATCCGACTGAGCATTTGCGTGAAGCATGAAGTCGTTTGCATAAAACATTTCGAATAAATCATTTTGCATAAAACATGGGATTGAATACAACTAGAACTATCACTGAATGTGATGAATACACCCTCTTTGAAAACTTTTGAATTGAAAGCCACATGTAGTTTATTATACAATATCAGAGTGGAAAATTCTAAGTGAAACAAAGGGCTATAATTCTATAATATTAAATTATGCAATCAACAATGTATGATGTAGAGGGACATTTTATAGGTCATCAGTTGTTTATGATGTGTATATTATAAAGTTTGGGAACAATCCATTGGAAACTGTTCGAAACATGCAAGTAATAATAATGTGTTACGCATTTCGACACAATGGGACTTTATGGTCACAGCGTGATTCCAATAAAGCAGGTGTAACGAAGTAAAGTGACCCCCATAGAATAACGACCCCCGGTCATTATTCTTTAAAAAATAGTGACCCCCCCTGTCATAATATTATGACCCCCACCGCGAAGTAAAATGACCCCTCGCGAAGAATTATGACCCCATAGAATAACGACCCCCAGTCATTATTTTTTAAAGAAAAGTGACCACAGGCAGGTCATAATATTATGACTCCACTACGCGAAGTTAAATGACGATTCGCAGAGGCCCGAAATGCCACCTGTACGTACGCCCATCTCCGGCTGATTGTTGTCACCTTCAGTCAATCCACCAGGTTGATTGGGTCGGACCCCTCGTCAGGTGGTATGGACCCTTCCGTCGAGAATACTCTGATATGCTGACGGCTGGGAACCAAACACGGACATTGCCTGAGGTCCCAGATGTGGCTGTTCATTGTCGCCTTCAGAGTCAATCCGCCCGAGCTCGACCTAGTGGTTGTTGGAGTGGGTCGGACGGCCAGTCGGTAGGTATGAGTTGGTCCGTCGGGAATGCTATGGTATGTCGACGACAGATGCCCGAAAAGCCCCTGACACTGTATGTGGGCCCATCTCCGGTTGGTCTTTGTCTCCTCCAGAGTCAATCCGCCCGAACTCGGCCTGGTGGTGTTTGGAGTGGGTCGAACCCTCAATCGGATGGTATTAGTCGTTCCGTCGGTAATAGTCTTGTATATTAGGACCAAAAACGGACACTGTCTGTGGACCCAGGTCTGGGTGGTTTTTGTCGCATTCGGAATCATTCCGTCCGAACTCGACCTAGTGAGGTTGGAGTGTGTCGCACCCCAAGTTTCGTGGTATGAGTCGTTTCGTTAGGAATACACTGGTATTCCGACGGCAGAGGAGCAAACATGGACACTGTCTGTGGACCCAGCTCCGGGTGGTTTTGTCGCCTTCTGAGACCATCCGCCCGAACTTGATCTATTGGGGTAGACCCCTAATCTGGTGGTATAACTTGTTTCGCCAGGAAGGCTCTGGTATGCCGATGGCTTAGACCCATAACGGTCCATAACTCTGTATGTTGATCATCCCTGGCTGGTTTTTGTCACCTTCAGAGTCATTCAACCCGAACTCGACCTAGTGGGGGTTGGAGTGGGTCGAACCCCAGTCGGGTGGTATGAATTGTTCTGTCCCGAAAGGCCCCCTGACAATATATGTGGACTCAGAACGTGACCCAGACACTGTCTGTGGGTCAATTACTGGCTGGGTTTTGCCGAGTCAATCCCCACGAACTCGACCTGGTGAGCGTTGGTTTTTGATTGAATTGGATTTTATAGTCGCACCAACAGCTAAGGTCATACGGCGACTTTCCAGCTTCCATTGGTGGAGGAAGACCCCAGATGCCCCTCCGGGCAATTTTCGTGCACGGGCGGGCACCTGGGTAGAACCACCGACATTCCGCAAGCCAGCTGGATAGCTTCCTCACATAAAGATTCCTAGGCCCCTGAGGGATCGAACCTACAGCGGTGAGGGGCAAGTGATTTCAAGTCAGAGACGTTAACCACTCGGCCACGGACGCCCCTTTGGTGAGCGTTGGAGAGTGTCTGATCCCTCGTCGAATGGAGTCGTTCCGTCGGGGATACTCCGGTATAGCGACGGCGGATGTCCGAAAATGGACCTGGACAATGTATATGCGCCCATCTTCAGCTGGTGTCAAAACACGAACTAGAAATGGATGCAAATATAGTGTCAGGGGCATTTCGGGCGTCTGCCGTCGGCATACTAGAGCATTACCGACGGACCAACTCATACCTACAGACTGGCCGTCCGACCCACTCCAACAACCACTAGGCCGGGCCCGGGCGGATTGACTCTGAAGGCGACAATGACCAGCCAGATCTGGGATCACAGACAGTGTTCGTGTATGGTCCTCAGCCGTCGGCATATCAGAATATTCTCGACGGAAGGGTTCATACCCAATCCAACCTCACCAGGTCGAGTTCTGGTGGATTGACTGAAGGTGACAACAATCAACCGGAGATGGGCGTACGTATAGGTGACATTTCAGGCCTCTTCCGTCGGCATACCAGAGTATTCCCGACGGAACGACTCGTACCAACTGACTGGGAGTCCAACCCACTCCAACTCACATTAGATCTAGTACGGGCGGATTGACACCGAAGGCGACACAAACCAGCCGGAGATTGGCCCACATGCAGTGTCAGAGGGCATATGGGGCCTCTGCCGTCGGCATACCAAAGCAAGCCCGACGGAACGGCTCATACCAACCGACTTGGGGCCAACCCCCACCAGGTCAAGTTCGGGCAGATTGACTCTGAAGGCGACAAAAACCAGCCGGATATTGGCCCACAAACAGTGTCAGTGGCATACCAAAGCATTCCCGACGGAAGGACTTCTACCACTCAATAGGGAGTTAGACCCACTCGAGTTAATGCGGATTGACTCAGAAGGCGAAACTTACCAGCCGTATCTGGGACCACAGACAGTGTCCAAGTTCGTTCCTCGGCCGTCAGCATACTGGAGTGTTCTTGACGGAAGAATTCATACCACCCGACGTGGGGTCCGACTCACTCCACGTATACCAGGTCGAGTCCGGACGGATTGACTCTCTGAAGGTCACAAAACCCAGCCGGAGACTTGCCCACATACAGCGTCGGGGGCAATTCGGATCCCTGCCTTCGGCATACCGAAGCATTCGCTATGGAACGACTCATACCACCCGACTAGGGGTCCGACCCACTCCATCCTCCACCAGGTCAAGTCTCTTAATGCGACAAAAACTAGCCGGAGATGGGCCCACATACAGTGTCATGGGCTATTTTGGAGTTTGGACCTCTGCTGTCTGCATTGCCGACGGAATGACTCATATCCTTCGATGGGGTCCGACCCACTCCAACCCCTCCAGGTTGAGTTCGTGCGGATTGACTTTGAAAGTGACAGAAAATCATTCGGAGATGGGCATGTTGTCTGAACAACTGATTTGCTCAGGCTCGGTCGGAAAACGATGCGCGATACGCGATAGTACGAGGACGATGGTCAGATGGCGATGCGCGATAACGCGATGTTTTTTTCCATCGTCATCTTACCATCGCGCATCGCCATCTTACCATCGCGCATCGTCATCTTACCATTGCATATAGTCATCTTATTATCGCACTATCGCCATCTTACCATCGCGTTATCGTGCATTGCCATCTTACCATCGCCTTTCAGAGGGACCGCTATGAGCCTAACGGAACACCGTTTTATGCAGTGAAAAGACTCCTGTTTTTAGACGGACATGTTTTTATCAGGTCATGGTGACCTTGACCTTGACCTCACTGACCCAAACATGTATAGGTAACAGTTTACCTGTGGCGTTTATGGTTGTGGCTACAAATCTTGGAGAGTTATAGAGCGGACAAGGTTTTTCATTATCAGGTCATAGTGACCTTAAAACTGGTCATAGTGACCTTAAAACTATTGACCCCAAAATGTAAAGGGGTCATCTTCTCAACATGGACAGTCAACCTGTGAAGTATGTGGCAAAAAATCTCAAAAAGTTAAGAGCTGCAGAGGTTTTTTCATGATCAGATCATGGTGATCTTAACCTTGAACATAATGACCTTAAAATGTGAAGGGGTCATCCTCTCATCATGGACAGTTTTATGAGTGTGGCTACAAATTAAGAGTTATAAAGGGACCAAAGGTGTTTTTTTCATTACCAATCAGGTTATGGTGACCGTGACCTTTATTGCCGTATACACAATAAAATGTCAGAGTTTAAGTTTCTTAATCAAACCTTATGATTGCAAATTTATATGATTTAAAAAAAACACAACCTGACCCAATACTTTGAAACACACAAAATTAAAGATGAATGTCGTGATGATGAAAAAACACGTGTGCTTTATAATTCTTTAATTCTTGTCTACAATCGGAAACTATCAATTAATATACACTTACCATAAGTATTACCGAATAATATATGTCATCGGTATGCATACATATATTTTCTATATGATTGTAATACTTTGTCTATGCTTTATTTACTTAAAGCTATTTTTTTTTTTTAGAGAAGAAGTAAAAAAAAATTATTGACAAAGTTTTACGTAGTTGTTCATCATAAAAATATACATTTTTACAAATTTATACAAATATAATTTAAACACAAGAACAAGATTAGTACAAGTTCACCAATTTATATTTCATATCTGAACGGCTACATTAGTTCTTAAATACGGTGCATTCAAAAGTATTCATGAGATAATTATACAGTAATATGCGATAACGAGCGTCAGATAATTAGTGGCCAAAAAGTGTTAATTAGTGTTAATTAGTGATGATTTGATAGTATCGATCCTTGTTAGAATATACGAAACCAGAATTAAGAATGTCTGTAGCTATAGCGCATGGAAGATTGACTAAATGTCATGTTGATATATAAATATGATTGGAGAAGAAAATCTTTATCAACCAACTTTTCCAGGGAGTAATTTAATATACTAATAATTATCCCTGCTTTGATCCAAAAAAATCTCAGAAGTGATTCATTTCTGAGCCCAATTCTGTTATATAAACAAACAGAAATTATTCCTTTTTTAGTGAAAAAAATGGTGGTTTTAATATAATATAATTTAAGCAAAAAGCACAATGGGACGTAAATGTAACTCTTTCATGAAGTTGTTATCTCACATTAATTACTATTGTTATTTTTAAATTCAGTTTTTATATTAATCATTGAAAATTGAAATATACATTGTAAACTATAATTAATGCAATACACCATCACACACACATTTTAAGTATTACTATAATATACAACGTTTTAATACAAGACATTTTTTCAGTGCGAGGAATAAAGAACGCACTGAACGGACGCAAGTATGGATTTACTACACTAGAAGGTTCTTTACCAGAGTTATAAAATTGTACATGCAACAAATTTACTTCTTGTTATTAAGTATCAAATTATTGGGCATGGAAACGCGAGTACCAGGCATAATACGGTTACTCTAGTAACCAGATGCATGTATGCATTACGCTGTACGGATGCAGTAACTTGCACCGATGCAGTACGAACACTCCCAATAGATATAAAAACTAGATAGTGTTTATGCATGCTCAGTTTGCCTCACTTCTGACAACACTGCTTCACTGCGTATGTCCTGTTTCAATCAAACAAGCGACAGTCAAAAGCCGAGTATGCTCGACAGAAAATTTGACCGATTGCTTCACTGAGCAATATCCCGTTTTACAAAAAACAAACAGCCGTGTTCTATTTATAAAATTGGAAATCTACACTGGCCAGTCACTGTGGGTCTAAATAATCGATAATGGCGGGGTTCAGCAGTCATTTAATTTAAATGCTGTAGAGCAGTTAAAACACTGAAATGAACAATAGCTAATCAAATCTCTCTCGTCTGACATGATACTTTCTTATTTGTGTCACAGGTATTCGGGGATTAGCTTAGACTTAGACTAGACCTTTTCAGAAAGTAATAGTCCGAAGATACATAATGAATCTTTTCAAATTAGATACCACGAAAAGCGCGCTGCACGGGACTTGCGGACACTGTGTTACGCCCACTGGTCGATAAATCTATTTAACTATTATTTACTTTTAAAGAGTACTGAATTATTTCGGCTCAATAAATATTACTTTATTGAATACATATTTAGCTGATGTAGAGTTTCTGTTACAATCTGAAAATAATAATATGTATATGTTCATACATAGCATATATTGAGTAATTACTTTAACATGTTAGATTAGTATATATAGACAGGAATATCATATCATGTCAGCCACCACCTATACCATTGTTTTCAAATATATTAGTATTAGTATTATCGTTATTATTATTATTATTATTATTATTATTAATAACTGCAATGTGTAAGTAGTATACTTATACATTGAATAGACATCTACCCACTTCATTGCTAGATAGTTTGTATATATATATAGTCGTTTTCTGATGTATACATGTTTTTGTTTTTCCAATGTGATGACTTGTCGCCATTCATATGTAAATGTATTTTGTAACATGTTGCTTATGCTGTTCATATATGTGAACCTAAGTGAAATAAAGAAGTTGAATTGAAGTTGAAGTTGAAGAAAACAACAACAATTATTTTTTGAAAACATCATTTAAATACCAAACAAACATTAAAAACACAAATTAAAAAAAATCAATCTATATAACTTTATTAAAAACACAAATTAAAAAAAAAAATCTATATAACTTTAACTATATAAAGGTACAAATGTTCGAGGGAAAACCACCGTTAAAAACCAATGCAGCACCGATTTTTGTCTACTACAGGCACATTGGACCGATTTTCAAGTTCAATATTTAAATTGTACGGACATATAAATCTAGACAGCCAACACGTACATTTCTTTCAGTATCATTGAGACTTTTGACACCGAACAGCAAAATGTTGAATTTTCCCAGGTATTAAAGACACAATCCGATCCAGAATTACCGGTACCTCAATCATCTTGGTAGTCAAATAGAAAATTCTTGTTCGGGCTATTTCTCTAAAACCCCATGTTATAATTTCTTGAAACTTGCTACAAAGCATCAATTACAGGTGGAGATGCGCATATTGTCGTGACGTTCTGGTTCGATAATTTTCCACTCAGTTATGGCCCTTTGTATTTGAATGCATTTCATACTTGGTAGTCAAATATAAAATTCAAATAAATTAACATGATGCCAGTTGTCAGACATTTCATCCAATCAAACCAATCAGATACCTCCCACAAACAGTAGCACGTGCAGCTGTATCAGGGTTGCCACAATGCTTGAACACAAAATCCTGAGACTTTCATAATTTATACTCGGTGGTATACTAGTACTTAGTATTCTCTGAAGCACCCAGATTTCAGGTTTATGTTTATGGATGTGAATCCCTGATTAACACAGAAGTTCACTGAGATGTGTAACACGCACATTGGCTCTCCCTGCACTTGGAACCGATGGCTTTAAATCCTCTCCAAAAGATGACAGATTTTCGCAGTGTCATACCCGATAAGGGACTATAAAGTTGCGTTTGAAAAATTAAGGACATGACTACACTAATAAATCAAACTTGGGAGCTCTGGGACGAGAGGCACGCATATAAAAGCATTATAGATATACTCTCTTTTGGATTTGAAACAAATAACAACATGGACCACTAGTTAACAGTACTTTTATTTATTTGCTCATATTTGCCTAGTATATCATATTATACATATATTGTACACTCAATATCAAATTAATACAGAGCGACATGACTACTAATTAAAGCATTGACTTGTGGCTGTTTTCAACTGAAATCATACTTTGCATTAAGTGATCATATTTAAACACACTGAAACACCACATGTGAAGAAAAAAGTAGGCATTTCCATGAAATGACATATATATGAACTACTGTTTGTATGCTATGTAAATATTCACGTTTCTAAAACATGAATAGGAGAAAAACAGTGATCTTTACATGCAAAAAGGATTCATTCATAGAAAAACACCAAGCAGTTTAATTATTTTATAATTTTAATAAATTGCATACAAGGGGTATTCAGAAAGTTTTACAAGTGGGCACATATTCATAATAACTTGTTCAATGTCTCCAATGCTGTGAGTTACAAGGTAATGGAATTTCTATTTGATTAAACACACTGTCCCAGAAAAATACCTTTCTATTTAGTTATTGTAATACATTTATCATTTTATGATCTGTAGAAAAGGTAGTTCTGATAAACTTATATTTAATAACACTTGGATATTATTTTTCACTAACAATAAAATAATAAAAGTGTAGCAACATGTAACATTCATATTGTCACATGCTTTCATTTTCAACACATAAGGTTATATATGATGGTCGATTTTTTGTGGTTTTGGCAGACGACCCACTTTTCCTGGGTAGAACCAGTACTGTACAACTCCTGCCAACCGTAAGAATTGATACTTCCTCACTTACAAGTGAAGCTTCCAGTGGCATTCGAACCAACAGCGGTGAGAGGCGAAGGTTTACAACGCAACGTTGTTAACCATTCGGCCACGGAAATGCTCTAAATGTTATTAATATTGTCCAGAGCTAAATGTTGTTTTATACTGTCATATGCAAACAGTTGTTTTTATTTTCACGTCACATTTTAAATTTTGTATTGTATTGTAATGTTTATAATGTCATGCGCTAAACGTTGTATTGTCATGCATTAAATGTTTTATAATGTTACATGCTAAATGAACCAAACATGTATGGTTTTGTAGAGGAAATATATATGTTCCTATTGGTATGTAGATCTAATACTTAAATGTAAAATTGTTAAAATATAACCGTGGTACATCTATTTACAGGTAACAAAAATCTTAAAATCACTTTTTATTAGTAAAAACAAACATGACATACATAATAATTATATAAGTTATAAAATGTATAAACATAACAAATCAAAAAATAATTAAAGGTTTTGAAAGAACATACACCAATATATAAACTAGTCTATGTCTTTTTTTTTTGCACAATTTAAATGATCAGAATTGCCATCAGTCATTCTGCAGTTTTACAAATGGTACCATGGATCTATCATGTATATATAAGTACCTGCATATAAGTTGACTAATGCTTATATATGTTCACTCTTTTTTCTTTTTTCCTTAGGCCACCCTTAAAAATATTTATGTTTGCCCTTTCCCTTTGGTTGGTAGGTTGGCAAATAGTTGTCGTTCCTTTCATCCACATACAACAAATGACTCTGGTAGAGATTGCGATCACATGTCTGGTCATATGACTGTAATTATCGACCTTCAAGTGCTCACTTGAACACGATTTGAAAAGGAGCTGAAAATTTGGCGAACATAGTTTTATTTATATCATTGTAATTAGCAGCATCTCGATGAGACCGGCAATTAAAAAAACAAAAACAAAAACTCGATGAGACCGGCAATTAAAAAAAAAAAACTCAATGAGACCGGCAATTAAAAAAAAAAAAAAAAAACTCAATGAGATCGGCAATTAAAAAAACAACAAAAAAAACTCAATGAGATCGGCAATTAAAAAAACAAAAACAAAAGCTCAATGAGACCGGCAATTAAAAAAAAAAACTCAATAAGACCGGCAATTAAAAAAACAAAAACTCAATGAGACCGGCAATTAAAAAAAAAAAAACTCAATGAGACCGGCAATTCAAAAAACAAAAACTCAATGAGATCGGCAATTAAAAAAAAAAAAAAAAAAACTCAATCAGATCGGCAATTAAAAAAACAAAAACTCAATGAGATCAGCAATTAAAAAAAAAAAATGTTCTAAAAATGAGAAAAAAAAATTGGGGTCGGGGGCCTTTTTTTGGGTCGGTCGGGAAAAGGCAAACATTACATTTTTTAAGTGTGGCCTTATATTGGCTGCCAGTAAAATTTAACATGACATTAAAGCGACACACGGCAATCTTGAAGTAGTTATCAAGCATCAAAAGTATCACTTAAATTATTATTCGAGTATCGTGGACCGTAATGGACAGCACCTCGGTCATCCAGAGATCGTGCATTCTATCCAAGCCAGCACCAAATTTGGATTAATTCTTGAAATACTTGAAAAGAATTTCACACCTGCCCAGTCCTTCGTTTGAGACATAAAACCAAGGTCTGCTCGTAAAATACCCAGTGCAATACAGCGAGTATAAATAAATGATTATACTCACTCAGGAAGTTAAAAAAAATAAAAAATTGCAGTGTGTCCCTTTAAAGTTCAAAACTTGACATAATATAAGACAATTCCACATATTTCTCCTCACCAAATGTTATGGTTACATTATTATAACTATATTAGAAAAGATTAACTATTCATGCTAAAGGGAATACATTTATATTATTTAAAAAAAAAAGAGTAAATAAAATAAGCTGCTTTCTCTACTTCGCTAAACTAAAAAAGCACACTGCCAAGTATCTACAGAAACATCAAATACTAGTTTCCTTATCTGTTTACATCGATTATGGGATGTTACTATTGGTAGCCATTAATTAATGGGTAATCCTGCCAAGTGCTTTGATTCTGGGATGTTACTACTGGTAGCCATTAATTAATGGGTAATCTTGCCAAGGGCTCTGATTCTGCGATATTATTGGTTGCCATTAATTAACTGGTAATCTTGCCAAGTGCTCTGATTTTGGGATTGGGATGTTATTATTGGTTGCCATTAATTAACTGATAATCTTGCCAAGTGCTTTGATCCTGGGATGTTATTACTGGTTGCCATTAATTAACTAGCAATCTTACCAAATGCTCTGATCCTGGGATGTTATTATTGGCTGCCATTAATTAACTGGTAATCTTGCCAAGTGCTCTGATTCAGGGATGTTATTATTGGTTGCCATTAATTAACTGGTTATCTTGCAAAGTGCTCTGAATCTGGAATTGGGATGTTATTATTGGTTGCCATTAATTAACCGGTAATCTTGCCAAGCGCTCCGATTCTGGTATGTTATTAGTTGCCATTAATTAACGGGTAAGATATGGTGAATTATCTCAGACTAAATTTCCTAGTGAAAAAATGTCAGACTTCTCAGTATTTTTTTTGTAGAAAATCAAATTAAACTAGGATTTACAACAACTAAAAGGGGATGGGGAGGAGGGAGCCCATGCTGAAGTATGAATAAGATGCATACTGCTATAAGTAATTCCAAACCAAAATTATGGATATATACAACAGCTTACATGCAAACCTTGATCTGCCTTTATTGCACATTTTATGGGCCATCACAATCTGGATTCCATGGGATCCCAGAATTTGTAGATGACAAAATTACTTACACAACCCTTTACAACATACTATAAGGAAACAAATTCCCAAAGTTAGTTGAGCTAGGACAAGAAATGTAAGATATAAAGAGGAGATAAAGAGACCTGAAAACACAGCTTACATGCAAAATTTGATGTGAAATGAGACACATTTTAAGGGCCATCTGAATTTGAGTTTTTTGGGAGCCCAGGGGTTACAGGAACCAAAATTACTTCAGCAGTCCTTAAGATAATGCTATAAGGAAGCTCATAACCAAATTTGAGTGTGCTAGGATAAGAAATGTAAGAGATATAGACTTGTAAACACAGCTTACACGCACAATTTGTTGTGAAATGGGACACATTTTAAGGGCTATCAGAATTTGGGTTCCGTGAGAGCCCATGGGTTACAGGAACAAAAACTATTTATGCAGCGCTTAAGATAATGCTATAAGGAAGCCAATGGTCAAATTTGGTTGTGCTAGGATAAGAAATGTAAGAGACATAGACTTGTAAACACAGCTTACACGCAAACCTTGATGTGGGACGCCGAAGCCGGGTTGATTACATAAGCTATCTTATTCTTCGAATAGTTGAGCTAAATTAAATTAAATTACCCAGGTATCTCTGACCTATCAAATTACCAACTATATATACTGAAAGAAAAAAGGAACGCATAATCAAAAAATTGCCTATACTACACACACCTAGTTCCACATAATATTCCAGATGTATTTTAATGTGTTTTGTACAAAAAGGGGCTACAACTAATTACAGAAAGGACAACTCTGTCATGTAGTAGACCTTTTAATCAAAGTATACTTTGTTACACGGAATTCATAAATGTTGAAGTTTCGCTTAAAAAAGTCAAGCCATTTCAGTATTGTGTTTAATGTTAAGAGATGGCAACATTTAAAGCCTAAGTTTGCTTACCTGCTTGAGCCAAAATGCACATTCTGTCAATAATAAAACTTTAAAGGGGTAACCATTGGTGTGTTCGGTGCTGTTTAACCCTTCTTTCTGAAAGGACAGGCCTAAATGTCGCCCTGTACCATTCCATTAGCAGTAATATATAGCGGAAATACCTATTATGTGTTTCTTTTTCCTTTCAGTATATATATATATATATGACCAATCAAAACACCCAGGTATCTCTATTAATAACGCTATGCTATAGTTGTGTATGTACATGTTTAAGTCAACAAAATGCATTTAAGGTAATTAATTATTACACACAGAATAAAATAACAGTATGTTATATATAATAAATAAATAAAAAAAAATAATATCACAGCCCTGATTAAAATAATGGATATTTAATTCTGCTGCAGACAATGCACTGACCCATAAAGACAATTTTGTCAGTAAGATGATTGATAAAGATGTTTCAGTGGTTTTAAATGAAGTTATAAGAAAAAAATGAAAAATAGTGGAAACACAACAACTGCAAAACCATCTTATATGGAGGTATTTCTGATCATTTCTAAGAGTTAACATTTGAAAATAAAAATAAAAGAAAATAAAAACAGCAAATACTCAATTGTCTGAACATCTGGGAGGCCTGGCACTCCCCTTCTCCTACGCCGCAAGTATTCCTCGATTGGCCGAACAGTTGAACTTGCACAATATACCATGTGACCTTTATTTAGAGACCACCTGCTTTCAGAGACCAACATTTCACCTCCCAATTCTATTGTTTTAAATTAACCAGAAGGGTGTTCCATGGAACACTTGTATCGCCTGCAGTGTGCTGATTTCAGCAAGTACAATTTAACTATAAAGTTTGAAAACAGGGGGTGCAATCCTTCATGAATAATAGAGCAGTTTTTTTAAAGTGTTGAAGTTTATGAAAAGGAGCATAAATCTGCATTGGATAATTGATAAGGAAGAACTGTTTCATGACCATAGGTCAATATTTTGTGAAGTTATGAGCTAGGTTAAGTTGCAGGTTAAAGTTCTATGAAAAAGGGCATAACTGTGCTGAAATGAAAGCCAAGAGTTACTGGTCATGGGTAACACTATTCTGTGTGGTAAGATGAATATGTTTGTGAAGTTTTTATAAACATAGGTCAAATACTTCTTTAGTTATTGCCAGTTATGAGCTTCTTTAGGTTGCAGTTTAAAGTTTTATGGAAGGCGCATAACTCTGCCAAAATGAAAGTTAGAGTTATTGGACATGTGTAACAACATTCCTTGGGTTAAGATAAAGATGTGTGTAAAGTTTCATGAACATATGTAAAATACTTTTCAAGTTATGGCCAAGGTTAGTTTGCAGGTTAAAGTGTGATGGATGGCACAAAGTAATCCCTAAGTGTCTGCCATGCTACGCAGGAGACACAAAAAGCACATGTAATAAGAGACAACCTGTCTTAGAGACAATGTTGATCTTCATGTTTGTATTCCTTCCTAATGCAGGTTTGACTCAGGAGTAGAATTTAACTTTTTTCAACTTGCAAAAGTCCATTCCTATCAGCATTTTTTCTTCTTCTTTTGGTCTGCACAAACACTACTTAGATTGTGTTGTAAAAGACGAACAACTATCTCCTTTCATTATTTGAGTAATCTATCAATCGTTACATTTGCACAGAAAAGATGTACTCACAGATTTTTGCGTGTGCTCAAAATTTCAACTTGTATTTCTCAAAGCAACTCGCATTTTGGGAGTGTTAAATTCAAGCCCTGTAACTGTACATATTAATTAGGCATCCTTACCAACAAATGGAAATGTTAATATGAAATATTAAGGTTACACCTCAAACTTGTTTCAAACAAAATAGTACCAGTAAAATGGTTTGTTTAAATCAATTAAACATTTTTTGTAGCATGGTCACTGAAAATTCCCTTTGTAATAAATAGCACAGGTATAAATTGTTTAACTGAAAATAACACCTGACAGAATAAATGGTGTACTACAAGTAACAGATAGAGTCTGGTCTCAGCGAGTTGGCTTATTCAAACACCGAGATGGGTGTAGCCGTAGCCCATCGAGGTGTTTAAATAACCAACGAGCTGAGACAGACTCTATCTTTTTTGTAGCATGGTGTACTTAGTAACACTGTGACGTCATAGTGACCGTACTCTAAATTCCAATATCCGGTAGTTGTAGCACGGCATAGCCACGCCTCTTTAGTTACCCTAAATTAAACGATTTAATGCTCTGCATGCATCAAAGGAAATGTCACCGACCATGCTACAACTACCGGTTATTGGAAGTTAGAGTATGGCAGGGAGCTGAAATGAACATGCTACAAAACAAATAGAGTATGGTTTCATATTGTTTGTTAACTAAAACACCTCAATGTTTAAATTAATTAACTCAATGAGACCATACTCTATCTATTACTTAGTGTCATGTATGTATGTGTCATTATCAATATCAGGTTATTTCATAAAAGAGCTCAAAATGGCAGTGGTCAGGATTCCCTCGTAGCATTAGTTGATGATTATATAAACAGTATTATGATACTAATTATGATGCACACTCTTCTGGTATTGTTTCAAAATAGCTGGGTGATGGTGCAACAAGCTGCTTCATGGAGAACCTATTCCAGCAGCTGGCCCATGAGTACTTCCAGCAGCTGGCCCATGAGTACTTCCAGCAGCTGGTCCATGAGTAATTCCAGCAGCTGGCCCATGAGTACTTCCAGCAGCTAGCCCATGAGAAATTCCAGCAGCTGACCCAATGAGTACATCCAGCAGCTGGTCCATGAGTAATTCCAGCAGCTGGCCCATGAGTACTTCCAGCAGCTAACCCATTAGTACTTCCAGCAGCTGGCCCATGAGTACTTCCAGCAGCTGGCCCATGAGTACCACTTGTCTACAATAATTTGGGACAGAGGAAGGTTCAAAGCTAGTCCTTGTTATGCCTCGTGCTTTCAGGGTTAGAGAGAGAGAAGCCTGCTCACAAAATTAAGCAGTTACTTGTTTCAAGTCAGCATATTAAAATATACCTAAGCGCAATGCCATTGGATAGAAGTATAGACACAATTATTACATATTCCTACTTATTTACATAGCACAAGAAGCAATGGTCTCTACATGGGAGTGGTATACTTAGCAATTTCTACATGGGAATGGTATACTTAGCAATTTCTACATGGGAATGGTATACTTAGCAATTTCTACATGGGAATGGTATACTTAGCAATGTAGTACATGGGAATGGTATACTTAGCAATTTCTACATGGGAATGGTATACTTAGCAATTTCTACATGGGAATGGTATAATTAGCAATTTCTACATGGGAATGGTATAATTAGCAATTTCAACATGGAAATGGTATGCTTAGCAATTATTTCTACATGGGAATGATATAATAGCAGTTATTTCTATATGGGAATGGCATAATTAGCCATTATTTCTACCTGGGAATGGTATAATTAGCAATTAATTATACATGGGAATGGTATAATTAGCAATTATTTCTACATGGGAATGGTATAATTAGCAATTTTTACATGGGAATGGTATAATTAGCAAATATTTCTACATGGGAATGGTATACTTAGCAATTTCTACATGGGAATGGTATACTTAGCAATTTCTACATGGGAATGGTATAATTAGCAATTTCTACATGGGAATGGTATAATTAGCAATTTCAACACGGAAATGGTATGCTTAGCAATTATTTCTACATGGGAATGATATAATAGCAGTTATTTCTATATGGGAATGGCATAATTAGCCATTATTTCTACCTGGGAATGGTATAATTAGCAATTATTTATACATGGGAATGGTATAATTAGCAATTATTTCTACATGGGAATGGTATAATTAGCAATTTTTACATGGGAATGGTATAATTAGCAAATATTTCTACATGGGAATGGTATAATTAGAAATTGCTGCATGTGAATGGCATAATTAGCCATTATTTCTACATGGGAATGGTATAATTAGCATTTATTTCTACATGAGAATGATATAATTAACAATTATTTTTATATGGGAATGGCATATTTAGCAATTATTTCTACATGGGAATGGTATAATTAGCAATTTCTGCATGTGAATGGCATAATTAGCCATTATTTCTACATGGGAATGGTATAATTAGCATTTATTTCTACATGGGAATGGTATAATTAGCAATTATTTCTACATGAGAATGGTATAATTAGCAATTTTTACATGGGAATGGTATAATTAGCAAATATTAATACATGGGAATGGTATAATTAGAAATTATATATACATAGGAATGGTATAATTAGCATTTATTTCTACATGGGAATGGTATAATTAACAATTATTTCTACACGGGAATGGCAACATTAGCAATTATTTCTACATGGGAATGGTATAATTAGCAATTTCTGCATGTGAATGGCATAATTAGCCATTATTTCTACATGGGAATGGTATAATTAACAATTATTTCTACATGGGAATGGCATAATAAGCAATTATTTCTACATGGGAATGGTATAATTAGCAATTTCTGCATGTGAATGGCATAATTAGCCATTATTTCTACGTGGGAATGGTATAATTAGCAATTATTTCTATATGGAAATGGTATGCTTAGCAATTATTTCTATATGGGAATGGTTTAATTAGCAATTTTTACACGGGAATGGTATAACTAGCATTTTTTTTATGGGAATGGTATAACTAGCAATTATTTCTATAAGGGATTGGTATAATTAGCATTTTTTACATGGGAATGGTATAATTATCAATGGTATAATTATCAATTATGTCTACATGGGAATGGTATAATTATCAATTATGTCTACATGGGAATGGTATAATTAGCAAACACTTATTTAGATAGTATACAATGTAATTAACCAATGAATGGCACCTTTTTCTATTATAATACATATTTCCTTACATGCATGAACTTTTGGTTTTGCATATGTCCATATATTTTATAATGCATGATTATGGGAAAAGTTACCTACTGATATCTACTTGTACACACTTTTATGTAAAAGGTTTGATTGGTATTCATAGTTTTGCATTCAGCAAAGTATACTAAGTAATTAAAGGGACCCATAGCAATTTGTATTCATTTTTTTAAAATGTGCCTATCTGGTTTCTTTCATTTGTGCAAATTGTTATCGATAATTATTTTATTGATTCAAAGCAAATTGTTTTTGCGTGTAACTAATTGTTGGTTATATATTGCACCAATAATACATTGAAACATACAGTAGAATAATGTAAAAATTTGAAAATTCCAATTTTTTTAATATTTCATTTATTTAGATACAGATTTAGAGTAGAAATAATAACAGTTTATTAAATTCTGTTGCTCCTACTACAAGCCTACTTCAAGACTGCCATGTGTCCCTTTAGCATTCAACTGGAACTATTTAATGCTACTGTAATCATGTTTATGCAATTATTAAATAATTATACATGTATAGGCTGAATCACGTGATCTGTCATGTGATCATCTCGTATCATTGCTATTGGCTGCTTAGCACAATAGAATAAAATATAGTATTTACAAATTAAAGTAAAAGTGCATCTTTTACCTGTATTTTACAACAATTGTACTGAGGCAGACCTAGGAGGTTTTCAAAAATCTGAAAAACTATGAAAATGTATTTGTCTTATCCTGAAAAATGGACCTATGCCCTACGAAATTTACAGTCACTTAAATCTTAGTTTTAGCGACAAAATTATGAATTATAAACAGACACATTGTAATATCTTTACAGCTGAAGTCAAAAAAATATTAATACAGTTTTATCTAATGTCCAGATTAACTACATGTCCCCAAAGATACCAGCGAAGGTTTTACGTAGATTTTTCATGGTGTCTTCCTCGTCTCCTTTCTTGGGGTTCCCTTGTCGTGGGGGTCCTTCACCCGGCAATGGTGGGGGCTGTCTGTGTACCATGTTGTGGGGTGGCGGACCACTGGAATAATGCAAGGATAAACAGCCTTCATATTTGTAAGGATCCACAGAGCATTCAAAATAAGGAGACAATTTAAAATTTGTAGGAACACCATTGAGGTATACGGTCAGTAGTCCACATGAAAGGCTCAGATGAATCATGCAAGGAGAAATGGCTTTCGTATCTTTTGAAGACCCTTAGAAAAATTAGAATAAAGGGACAATTTAGAATGTATATCCCTATAGTGCTGACAAGTTCTAGTTCCATCCCATATTGTCAACAGGTCAAGTTCCCACAAACATTGGCCATGTGCTCCATTGTACTTTAACCCTTAGCCCCTATGAATGTATCATGGACTGTCCATTCTTTAAATTTAGACCATTCCATTTATGTGACAAAGGGGTGTTTTGGAGAAATGACTGATGAGCAGCCTGTAAACCCTGATCAGTTACAATGGATGCAAAAGTTATTGTAGTCGCCTTAGCAGGCTAAGGGTTAAGAGTTCTTTGTGGGGCTACATATGCTTTTCTTACAGGTGTCAGTGTAGTTGCTTTTATACATGCTTTTCTTATAGGTGTAAGGGCAGTGGGGAAAACATATTTTGCATTAATTATAACCACTTCATGAGGGTTCAGACTAGGCCTGGATTTTAGAGAGAAGTGACAGAGAGAAGTGACCAAAAAATATAGGGAGAAGTGAGGGAGACACGATCTTTTAAATTAAGCGCGCAATCGGTTATTGTTAATTATTAACGGATATACATGTATACACCCTATTGGTTTTATTCACACTCACAGGCACTCTTTACTTATATATATATATACTGTAACTATAGAAGAAAGGATTGAGAGAAGAATTAATATAAATATATTGCATGTATCTTTATTTATTCATCTTTCTATCAATTTGTATGGAGTTCTATGAAGGGTGTAAATATGATTCTCAAACTTCTTTCTAAAAGGCTTATTCCTCATTAAGACATATAAGACCAATTTATGTGTTTTGTTTCCCAATTCCCAAGCTAAAAACAATATTTAATTAAAAAAAAGTTTTTCCTCCAGCCAAACTTATGTACCTATCCGAACTACTATGACACCGCACTTTTCCGGAAGTAAAATATTGCCGAAAATTCAGAAGAAATGTCATCTATTATTAACTCTTTTTCATGCATTAATTTGTTTGGAATGCCAAAATGTCCGTTTTATCAAACAATTAAGAAAACACAACTCTAATCATTATTCGGTGGTATTATTTAATCACCTCATAAGTTATTTCAGATTATTGTTTCGATCACGTTTTCAACACGCACTTGTCTAACAGTAACGCAACCTACGATTCGTCAATTGTTCAGCTATACGCAATCTCATTGGATAAGGCGTGTGTATTCCCTGTACAGTCTAATTTGTAAACAAAACATGGCGAGGTGCGAAAATTGCCTCGGGGGATATCATAGTTGTAGGAAAGTATGCTCCCCGCGGGGTTTCTGCTGTGATCGATCAAACCAATTAGCATAATCCCTTCCCAGAGATGTCTATGCCTGTCTTGAGACATAAACAACAGGTCAATTAAAGGACTGGTTACACTTCGCTTGAGGGCGGGAAAAAGCGAAGTGGTCAATCTGAAGGCGACTTAAACTTCGCCTTCGGCTGAAAAAAAAGGCCAAGTCACGGAGGAAAAAGCGACAAAGTCGCTTATGTCGCCCTCCAGGTTGAACACTGCAGTTCAAATCTCTAGTGGACAAAAGACTGATTGAGAGATCATAACTATAGTGTATACCAAGGTATCAATGAGTACATTTCACATCAAAATTGCCTCCTTCAATGTCCTCATATAAGCTTTGACAAGGCAGAACAGAAAGTCAGCATTTGTCTCCTCTGTACCAGGGCTTACATTGTTACGTATTAATTGTACATCATTTTGTTATGTTGTTATCACATAAATGCAGAGCACTTGCACAGGTTATATATCCCATTTTCCATTTGTTCCAGAATTATTTTTCCTACATAAATCTATATAAAATCATGACCATCCCGGGGAGGGGCCATTCTTTAAACCAGGGACTTCATGTGTACAAAATGGTTTCTCCATTTCAGTAAGATGTTTCTTGCCAACAATTAATGTCATTTGTCCAGCCATTTCTGAGAAGATTTTTTTTTAAGTTTTCCCTTTTTTATGTAATTTTATGTCAGCCCTGGGGCAGGGTCATTTATGATCCCAGGGAATTATTTGTATACCTTAAGGGGGTGCAATTTTATTTTTTATTTTTTATTTTCCTGAGATGACATCAAACATCACAAAAATATTAATAACCAGAAGAACACTCTCTTTATTACCAATTGTCACTGCTATAGCATACATTTGTATTTATGATATAAACTACCATGTATGTGAGTTTTAAAAGTTGAAGTTCTCAATATAACTTACTTCTTCTTGTTTGAAACAGTTCCCCTTTTATTTACGAATGACTGTTTGCCAGACATACGGGATATTTATCATCTGGTTCTACAAGGTCATCTGACGAACCACAGTAATAACATACCGATTCGAAGCCAGCAGGAAAATATGGTAGTTCCACTGACATGTCACAAGTTACATTTTTTCTAACAAATACCGAATGTAAAATATGATTGTCCTCTGTTTCAACATCTTGAAGGACAGAACCACATGTATATTGTAGGTCAGCTAAGATTTGAAGCAAATCAGTTCTTTTCTTTCCTTTCACCACATGTTTACAATACAGGACTCTTGGTTTTTCATATTCAGAACAATACACCACAATCTGGACATTATAATTTTTTTTATTTATTTTTTATTTATTTTTTATTTTTTTCAAAATAAAAATTGTCGGGGCGGCATAAAATATTCAGGCGGGCGGGGATGATAAACTGGGAATCAATCTGATATGGCCTAATAGTCTTGGATACAATAATCATTCTAAAAAATAATTTTTCAAAATATATCCAATAGTTCTTGAGAAGACAATTAGGGTTATTTATAGAAACAATGCCCATTGAGAATGGCGGTACTACGTACTTTGTACCTTGAAAGGTACTGATGCCAAGGATCATCCATGTGAAATAAGTAAATCATATTGAGAAATGGCTGAAATGTGTAGAATATATTGTATATTTTGCCCAAATGTCAATAGCTTTCAAAGAGATATAGAATTGAAACAGAATTGAGTACAAGATTTTATTAATAAATTTTAGTCCTACCGTGGTTGTTGCTGAAGGGGTTGTGGAGGACGTTGTTGCTGCTGTTGTGTAGGGGCCTGCGGGAGCCCCTGCTGCTGCTGGCTCTGCTGGGGTGGTGCATGAAGGTTGTACGACTGAGCATTTATCTGGCGCGGATCTGGTTGTGATAGATCCCCCTGCTGACGTACATTCTGACCCTTAAAATAAGTAATAAGCAATTATAATATTAAATGTATTTCTTAATGAAGTGTTTCACATAACTCTGTAGTTTATAAAACATTAGGTTATGTTAAGCCTACATTTTAATAATTGACCTCCTTATAAGGTACAATATAAATGTATGTATGGGGTATACTTTTTTACAATCTTCCAGTCATATCGAGCCCCGTGTGGTTCCCGGGTGCCCCCGTTTGGTCAAGGGGCAAAGAATAGGGCCACTGCAGATCCCTTTGGAGGGATAGGCAGAGGGGTAGAATCTCTCCAAATTCATGTTCATTTATCATTTTTTGTTATTATTATTATTATACCATATTTATATAGCACTTTTATCATACACAGTACGTTCAAAAGTGCTTAACAAACATAAAATTTAAGATATTTATAATAGTTATAAAAAGGTAAAAAGTAATAAGACACATACAAAGAAAAGATTAAACAAAATGGTAAAACAGGACTTTAAATAGCTGTTTATTTAAGAAATTATATGAGCTAATAAATGAAGGCATTTACAATTAAAATTAGTAAACTATAAGACAATTTTCATTATTCGAAATCAACATAAAAAAGGAGAAACATTAAAATTAAAACAATTTGGTTGAAAAATTATGATAAAAACAACATAGGAGTATAAGTACAAATGTTTAATGCTTTTAAATGCAACAATTTTCTATTATATGTATAATAGTTTACTTTAACAAATTAATTGCCGTACATTCGGATAAATAAATGTGTTGTTCATGCTCATTAAAGGTCTTCATCATGATCCCTGCATTGTTTCAGGTGCTATCTCGCTCGCATCAAAAGAGCAGTGGCAGAAAAACAATAAACGTGGCTCCAGCGTAAATGGAGTTTCTACGAAAGAATTTGAAGCAACTCTGCAGTTCAGGATGACAAGGTTCTAGGCCCATTTTCCATATTTTATCTCGATGTACATGGAAAATGAGCCTGGTATGTTCATGCCTGTTAGGCGCCATATAACCTTTTCATGTGTTGGTGCACCTTAAAACCCAATTCAGTTCAGTCATATCACTTGTGTTTTTGTAGCAGTGAGCTCAATGCTCAACTTTATAATTTAAAGGGACTGCAGGCGATCTGGAAGCATTATGGTTGTCAGTCCAAATATGGACTCATCATAATGTGTTCAGTTTCCTGTTCGTTGTGCATGTGCACTTAGCTAGGCCCCATGACTGATACAATCTAATTACTGATAATGAAATATGAAGTCTGCTCCAGAAGACTCGGCTATTTTTTGTTGTATAAATCATTAATATTAATTCATATAAAGCTTTAAGGCTCAGAATAAATAAAGGGATCGATCCTTCGGAAGCAATAAACATAAACAAGAGAAGAAGGTAACAGACTCGGTTTTATTGAGTCTGTTCATGAGATGTTATATAAGATGCAATCATAATTCTGTACATAGCTTCTGTTCAATAGCCAATCTTTTTTCTTCAACCGACTTCAAATAATATTAAGCTGTCCATAAGTATATTTTAGTAAGCAAAAGATTCTAATTTACATTTAGGGAGTCGTTTAATGAGACTGGATTCATTGTCAAACTCAATGTGTGGCCCAGTCGGTCCTCGCAACATGAGGGGTAGTGTCCAGTGTGTACAAGTGTCCAAACTATTATTTTTTACTTCTATACAATTAACTCGCAAATTATTCTCTCTTTTTCTTGCATATTTTTTAATTAAATTATTCCAAAATGTCAAGTTTTTTTCTGTCTTCTTCTTTTTTTATATATATATATATAATCATCTATAATTTTTTGTTCATTGAAAACATATTTAAGTTAACCCCTATGTAAACTTATATGCATGTAAATCATCAGCCCCATGGAAAGGATCTCTGTAAGCATTTTGCTTTCGCTCCAATCCATTTACCTATTCTATTTAACATTTGCATAATGCATTATCTTTGAAATAAAATATGTTTAAACCAAATAATATTGTTTCAGTAGAACAGAAGAACCACCATTCATAGACTGGCCACTCCTTTATCAACTAAATTTAAATAACAAATAACGATAATTACAAATTATTATCTGACGAGTATCCAGTCTACGAGTCTCCATCCATATAACCAATCACCATACCTGTTGAGCCACTTGTCCCTGTTGACCTTTTGGGTCAGGCTGTTGTCTTTGCTGTTGTCCAGCAGCCCCCTGAGGCCCTTGTGGTCGAATGTTTGGGGAGGGACCAGCATTAGAGGGTGTGTTACTAATGGGGCCTAAACTTGACCCATTGCCATTCATGGTATAGTGGATGACAGAACTGGTGTTGGAAGTTTTCCTGCAAATATACAATAAATATTAACTATCAATATGGTGACTGGAACTACTGGATTATATAAATGACTTCACCCTATTTATTTGATGTTTTTCTATTTAATACTAGAAATGTGACCATGGGACAGAGATACTCAAACTGAAAACAATCAGCAGAAAATGAAAAAAGGTAACAGACGGTTAAAACACCAAACTGATATGCACATATTGACATCATAGGTAAGCATCCTGTAAAGTTTCAAAACAATCTCTGGAGGAGAGAGACACACAAGTTATTTTAAAGAATTTTTTTATGAATAAGGTCCGTAATTCCAGGAATACAAAGTCGATTTTGCCATCAAATTCATATGCACATCTTGACATCATAGTTAAGCATCCTGTAAAGTTTTAAAACTTTTCTGTTGAAAACTGGGGGAGAAGACAGATACAAGATATTTTAACGTAAAATTTTAAGAAAAAAGGTCTGTAACTCCGGTAATGCAAGGTTAATTTGACACCGAAACAATATATACATCTGACATCATAGGTAAGCATCTCTAACAGACCAAATCAAGTAGGAAGATTGGTCTTAGAAACGGAGATATTTGGGCTAGAATTGATTGAATTGACTGAATTGGATTTTATAGTCCTCACATAAAGATTCCTAGGCACCTGAGGGATCGAACCTACAGCGTGAGGGGCAAGTGATTTCAAGTCAGAGACGTTAACCACTCGGCCACGGACGCCCCATTTGGGCTAGAAAGAGGACTATAAGAATAATGAGTCCGTGTTGTTGTTTTTATACAAATCCCTGAGATTTACTCCCCGACAGGAGTCTCTTAAAAACACACACTGGCTGGCATTTGGGATAATGAGTTTCTTTAAAAACAGCAGAAAAACAAAATAATTGCAGATGTTGGGAATTGGATTGTACTAAATAAGTTATCTTGAGTCTCTCTAGATAAAGGGGAAGGATAAACAGGAATTCAGAATCAGTGCCCTAACTATCGAATAGATTGCTATGGTTCTTTAACATTTTCAGAGGATAGACTCCGATATACGGGTTTGCCCGTTTTACGTTCCCGTCTAATGGATGAAGTTGATTAAAGGAAGTGTCTTGCCTAAAGACACACAAAAGAATAGATACTGAAGAGCTTTAGAAACTTACATGGACGTCTGTACAGGTTTCAGTGTGGCTTGCATCTTGGATAAGGTCAGATCTGCAATTAACTTTCTATCTTCTTCCTGTGTCTCGCCCAGTAAAGTCATCGCTGAATCATTTACCTGTACAGGGGGTGGACACATACAGTTTACATTAAATAAAATATAAGGTATGAGTTGGACACAAATTGTCAAAATGAAACTGATATATATTGTAAAATATCATTTAAAGGTAATTATCTATCTAAATGCATTTGAGGTAATTTTTCATCTTTTTACCCAAATAATTTAACAGATAATTTGCAATTAAAAAAAAATGGAGTTAACCTAGTAATGTTACCTATTAAAGGTGAAATATGGCGTGTCTTTTGAGTATATATATTCGGAAATATATATATATAATATACAATCTGTTCAAATCTTACACTTATTGGTTGTCCCGTTTCCTCACAGTAGCCAATTTTATCTCATAGCGCACACGCTTCGAGTTTCGCCCTGGTAAGTGTCACGTAATCCTGTGACGTCATTGGTACCAAACGATTAGCCGTGTCGCATTGAGTTGTATAGTATTGTCTATGTAGGATTACATTTTATGGTACTTGTTAAAAATGCCGTGTGCTGTTGCTGGGTGAAAACGTTTGCATAAAGAAGGACAAGATAATAACCTAAGTTTCTTTCGTTTCCCTAATCGAGATAATGATATATTAAGATCTGAAGTGTGGTTAGACCGTTACCGAAGAAAATCGCCCCACTCGTCGAGAAAGTGGGAACCTACGAAAGACGCGCGAGTTTGTAGCAAACATTTTGAGTTGACTTCGTGGGAAGTCCATCCTTTGGTTTCATTATCTTTGAAGTTGGAGAACAAAAGGCCACAGCGACAGCGGTACCAACGATATTTGACTATAAAAATGAGAAGTGCATTACCCGCCGTCTCCAAGCAAGTTGTATTCGCCTATTCGACCGGCGTTGAGGAGGAAATTCATACATGAAGTAAGATTGAAATTTATGTTCAATTATCTTAGTACCTCATCGGGTATACGTATGATAATTTGAAGAAAGGTGTATAGTCTTAGATCTTTATATACACCGTGAATGTTTAGCTGTTGAATTAGAAGCACGCGTCTTTACGTGAATCAATGAAGAGTTGACGGCGCTAATAATATGTAGCCGTCATTTTTTAAAATATTGCTAAGAACGTTCAGCATATAAATTTAAATGAATCCGGTGAAATAAACACTGTGTCTTTGTTCCCAAATTTTAATTTTAATAATTTTAAATTATAAACCCCTTCTGCCAATAGTGTTATAAATATATATTATCAACATATATAGGTCTATGGATTTGAAAAAAAATACAAAATGTTTCATGGATATCTATTACAAGGCAGAACATTAATAATATTACTAGCTTTTATATTAATTCAGTAATGTTTTATGGCAAAAACAACAACAATAACGCCTCTTAGCTCGTGCAATAAGTAAAACAAGTGTAATAGAATAATATACTTTATATTATGGTAATTGCATATGTTTGGTCTGTTTTCGATCTGTATATCAGGAGTAAGTATACATGAGTAAGTATACTTACTAACTGTCTTTATCGTGCTCATAATACATTTGGCTATATTATTTAAATCATAGTATTTGTCTGTCTTTGTGCGAGACAATTAGAGCTCGCATATCATGTGATATATCCGTCTTGTGCAATACGCGTCTGCCCTCGGCGGTATTACACTACTCAAGTAATTGCAATAAACAGGAAATATATCATAAAACTTGGTTTCCCTAAATGGTGCGTGCTTTTGTGATATACCGACGTATGTACCCTAATTAGGCTGTACTTCAATAGTGCACCGCAGTATTTGATTAGTCTGTATCGATATTTGGGGTCAGTGGAGACTTGAGAGCGTGTCATATTACAAACACCGCTCCTAGAGTGTTTGGTGTTAATGGCGACTTATGGCAAATATATAATACTATAGAAATTATATGCTGTTTCATTTATTATTGTTTCCATTAATTTTTTTATCAATTATGGATAATATCTAATAAATATATTTGTTCCATGTCTACTTATCGGCAATAAAAATCTGACGCTCGTATTTAGACCAGGTCCATTCATTCGGAATATACTACATTTCGCGGTTATTGTGTATGTACCAAGATATTGCAGTGTTGCGGGTGACTTACTGTCAGATTTCGATGAAAACAATGTTTACGTTGTTTTTTGTTTGTTGTTGCTGTCAGTGTATAAAGACACTATTTTGTTAGATTAGTAAATAGTGTAATGATCGCTGAACGTAACGAATGACATGACACGATAGTCTTTACAAGCTCTCCATTTGCACCGTGTTCGACTTCATCATCAGTTGATGAATCCGATGTATTTTCGTCCTCAGACACGTATTCTGGCTCAAAATCGTAAGGTTGCACATTGTGTTACCGTCTTATCACGGGCATTTCCTCTGACTCGGTATCATGATCGCTTAATTCTCGCATTTTCACACAAGGTATACTGTTTTGCGTTCAGTCCCAATGTAAACAAAGAATAGTTTGTTCCCAATGACGTCACTTCCGGTAATTCGCGCAAGAGTTTTTCCCCTTAGATTTTTTTCGATATTTTAGCAATGCCTGTTCGCCTGTTCGATTTTTATCTTTAAAAACATATTTTTACTGAACATACATCAATGGCATAGTAATAATCGTATTTATAATGATATTTAATACTTAAAAACATATCAAAAGCGGATTTGTTGATTTAGGACCAATTTCTGCTTTAAGTGCTTATTAACTTAAAACATTTTTTCATAAATTAATGCAAAAAGTAATTATCTAGTTTTCTTTATTATACATGTTTTGAGAATCCAAACTTTATAGACACAATATAAACGGCTTTAACCAGCCGGTTAAACCCCAAAACTGGAGCGTCAAATTGAGAGTTATTGATTGAATTGGATTTTATAGTCGCACCAACAGCTAAGGTCATATGGCGACTTTCCAGCTTCCATTGGTGGAGGAAGACCCCAGGTGCCCCTCCGGACAATTTTCGTGCACCTGGGTAGAACCACCGACGTTCCGCAAGCCAGCTGGATAGCTTCCTCACATAAAGATTCCTAGGCCCCTGAGGGATCGAACCTACAGCGGTGAGGGGCAAGTGATTTCAAGTCAGAGACGTTAACCACTCGGCCACGAAATTGAGAGTTAACAACTCATACTAGTAATTCACTTTACGCATATTCAATCCCGGGTATTTTAAGAACATGTAAATAAAACTATACGTTTAATCAGCAGATAGACATTATGATATGACCTGAACACCTGGACAGAGATTTGATAAACGGTTCTGTAGTGTAATTTTGTCATTATTTGGCGGGTTAGTTTCTTTAATTTCATTTGATTATACATTTCAATAATAGACACTTAATCCAAAACAAGCAATTCTGAAGGTATTAATTAAGCCTCATATGAATTAATAAGATGCTTTTTTTGTTTGTTTCAAGACCAAACATTTTCAAAAGGGCAGAAACATGAGCACCATATACTGGCTTAAACTGGAAGACATTATGATGATTTTATTTATATTCAGATTGACATCCATAATTCTCGCCTTTAGTCCCTTGAATAGTCTGTAAATCAACATAAATATGGACTGCGGATGGATAATATCGATATTCTGACATCCCTCTGGCAATCAAGCATATCATGGTTATTTTCATCTGATGGTGAAACAGTACATACCCCAATAATATATTCTTTTCCATCTTTGCCTTGTATGGCCTCCACGACTACAACATCCATGCCTCCAAATATCTTACTGCATTCATCTACCCAGAGTTTGTACCTGCAGTAATAATATTATCTCTTAAATTGGACACACATTTATACTCACAGGCTAATATGGGTTTACAATGGATGCAAAGGCTATAACAGTCTGTGCTTAGCAGGTTAAGGATTCCAAATAAACACAACTTTATTGCAATTTTTTTTATTCAACTGTTAATAAATTGGTGAGCATGGCTGCGCTAGTTATTGCATAAATGCAAATTTTTTGTTAGAAATGCTACAATGTACGATAAATATATAAGCTTCAGGTCCCTGTTTCAAATCTCATTCAAGGCAACTACATCTTTTATGAACTAGAATCGGAACCCTTTTAATTATCGACGTTACATGTACAAATGCTAGATAAAAATGATATTTTTACGCATAATTCCTGGCTTACATATCAAATTTTTGGATGTTCGTCAAATTAAAAGTGCTTCATCCATGACTCCTTCATATTCATGAGTAAGTACCAGTTTAAGTATAGGGTCTGTAGCTTTAAAATATGAATCATACTCAGGATGTGTGGGCTGTCAAGTTTCTAACCCTTGACCATCTGCTTTCTGTTTCTAAACCTACTGACAACTAGTTATAAATTTTGAAAATCCAAACTCTATAGACCCAACATAAACGGCTTTAACAAGGCAAGCCAAATCCCACAACTGGAACGTAGAATTAGGAGTTACCAACTCATATTCCATTTCACGCATACTCAGTCTCGGTTATTTTAAGTACCTGTGAATATGCCTATACTTTTAATCAGAACATATACATTATTTTATGATCTGGGTATGTATTCATAAAGTTTCTTAGCAATATCTTAAGCCAAATTTTATCATTTTTTTTAAAACCATTTTGTATCGATTTAAGACGTTTTCTTAATATTGTTAATAAGGTTATGAATAAATTAAACCCACAGCTAAATAGTTATCAATACAGATGGTGTGTTGTGTCCCTGAGAGGCTGAGAAGGATATTTAAAAATATGTAAAAATCTTAAATTTTGACTTAAGTAATATTTACCACATTAGTTGCTTTATGAAAACAGGCACTGAACACCTGGATAGGGTTTGGATAAACAATTATGTAGTTTTATTTTGCCATTAGTTGGCGGGTTTGTGCCTTTAAGGCACCTTGTCAGTTCCCATTTATATTGTTTTAAATGAAAATGCACATGTTTAACCCTTAACTCACTAAGCACAACTACAATACCCTAGCCTTCATTGTAAACCCAGATCAGCCTTCGAGTTACGTGAAGGCTGATCTGCGTTTACAATGTCTGGCTGATGATCAGTCATTTTCCCCCCAAACACCCCTTTGTCACATAAATGGAATGGTCTTAATTCAAAGAAAGAACATTCCATTATATATAAGTAGCGGGTTACGGGTTAAGCTGTTTTGCTCTCCTAATACAGGTATTACTGTTTATCATTTTTATTGTCTGTTGATTTAAAAAGTTCCATGTTGCTATGCTACATTTAATAGCATGTTTTATTTAAATATCATGTACTGCATACAATGTTGTGGACTGCATACAATAAACTAGAGGTTGTTTTTAGTAAAAACAGATGCCTCCCCCACTGGGGAAAAGGCCATTAATCCGCAAAAAATCATTCACGAGGAAAATGATAATATGCGCAAATCTTTTATTTAACTGGAACACGGCAAAGATATGCACAACTAGACATGGTACAGATCATCCTTGCCAACTTTCGTTGAAATCTGTCCAGGGGATCAGGAGGACATGATAATATGTGCAAATCTTTTATTTAACTGGAACACGGCAAAGATATGCACAACTTGGCTTGGTACAGACCATCCTTGCCAAGTTTAGTTGAAATCTGGCCAGGGGATCAGGAGGAACACAATATGTGCAAATCTTTTATTTAACTGGAACACGGCAAAGATATGCACAACTAGACATGGTACAGATCATCCTTGCCAACTTTCGTTGAAATATGGCCAGGGGATCAGGAGCTGGGCTCTTCATTTGTCTTCGCCACTCGCTATAGGCAAAACCAAATTGCAAATGGTGAAATGTTTGCCAAGTGGTTTTGCCAATTTGGTGAAAGTCATTTTGACCCATGTAAACTGCTGGCTGGCATTGGCAAAAGTGGCGAAAGAAAAATGTCTGTGGTCGCAGCTATTTGTTTTTTGGAAAAATCCTTGATGGATTCTCTGTGTTTACAGAAGAGCTAAAATCTATAGACTGTGTTACGACCTTTGCGCTTTACATTACATATGAATTATTTTACATAGCGACGTCTAACTGCAACTCACTTGGTGTGCCTGAGGAAAATTAGAAACCCAACAAGAGCTCGCCGAAAAAAAGTTAACAACGTAAAACGGCGCATAAAATAGTCAGCATAGACATCTAACTCCTATCAAAATGGTAATAACCATTCTCATACAAAGATTTACATCCTTTTAGCTAAAATAATGACTACGTTATTCAAAACAGAAATGATACGTACATGTAAACATTACATTGTCATCTATTTTCGCGCATTGAAACCAGACCATTTATTTTGAGTTGTATGCGATGCCACAAAAAAACAGAACGATTACTGTGTCATCCGTTTTTTCCATCATGGGTAAATTTACATGCTTACTTGATTGACTGATTGATTGAAGGGTTTCATGACGCACCAACACATAAAAAGGTCATATGTCATCAAAAGGAAAGCTCCCTCTCCATTTACATCAAGATAACATTGTTGAAATCTGGCTAGCGGTTTAGGAGAACTATTCAGGAAAAAGTTTGTCTATTAAAACCTTTAAAGGGCCATAACTCTGCCAAAAATCAATCAACGGAAACACAGCGATGACATTCGCAATAAGACTAAGTACTGATCATCAATGCCAAGTTTCGCTGAAATCTGGACAGGGGTTCAGGAGAACTAGTCCATACAAGGTTTGTGACAGACAGACAACGGATGGACAACAGACAGACAGCATAAAAACAATACCGGTATGTCACCCCTCCACAAAATGGGGAAGACATAATAATAAAATGCCACTTCATTGTCCTGTCCCTAGTAAACAGAGGACCTTCAATGCTTATTTATTATGGAGATTATTAAACGCGATTATAAACAAGTTGGCAAATATGATATGATGTGAAGGCCCATAATTTTTATTTTGCTGACAGGTTTAATCATTTCAATTATAAATTAGCACTTGTGTAAGATCCTCTATTTATCTCTAAATTAAGTTTAATTAAGTTTATCATAACGGCACATAAAATCAGAAAGCGTGCGTTAACTTGATGTCACTGATGTTAAGTTATACAACCAGTCTTTGATGATATTGACAGCTTTATTCTCTCAAATGTTATTAAATACTGTTTATTACAATATCGCCAAGCGATTTAATGCATAACATTTGCCATTAAAAACTATAAATATATAGCTATTCAGGGCACGAAAATTCCACTCGTCCGCTCGTATTGACGAGTGAAATTCGAATCCGGACGAGTGAAACCCATGAATCGGTCGTCCAAGAGGACGAGTAACATTTCAGTAGAAAACAACAACAAATAAAATAGTTCTTACATAGTTTATTTAGCGATTAAATGCAGTATATAGTCGCAACTCTGTTTATTCAGCGATAAAATGCAAATAACACTTTCACGGGGAAATCTTTTAGGGCACTAGTCAGCTTTTAGGTGACTGGGGCCAAGGCCTTCAGGAAGGGGAATTGCAAAAAGTATGCTGTTTCCCTGTATTGGAGTTACATTTTCTAATAAAAAAACTTTTTTTTTAAGAGGGGACATTTTCACAGGAAAAGGGGGAAATGTATACCATGATCAGACTGCAGTGAACTATAGCCTATGAATATGAATATAGTCATCTCTAATTTCAAAATTTAATTGATTTATATAAAGAAAACAACAACACATTATGATGTTTCTCTTTGTTTTATTTATATATAATAGTGTCAAATGATGGTATCTGACTACTTTGACTTATGAACTTTTACAATCAGAGCAGGACGAGTAAACATCATATAAGGATGGTAACATGTCAATGCCACTCGTCCGTCCTACAGGACGAGTAAACAGTAAAATATATTTCGTCCCCTGCTATTTGTAACCAAGGTGATTCCCATCATTATTCGATAGAAGATTTAAGAATAGGTTGTTTGCTAATGTCGACACTTTTGAAAATATGAAATCTAAGCTAAAGAGTAGGAAGTATAGGACATTACCTTTCATTCATCTGTATTTGTTCCAACATGGCCGACCCTGTGTTCGCCTTCCAATTGCCTGATATAGACTTACGTCTGAAAGAAGAATTCAAAATGCAGGATGAAATCGAAGAGCTGATGAAGTAATAAACTGAACTAAAAAAAAATTTAAATTTAAAACAAGCATCCAAAACTAGACCAAGCATTTAGAAAGGCAATCAGTAAGATTGCAAGCTAATACTTTAGCTTTCTCCTTCCAGCATGGTTCCAAATCGATGGGGATCCAGAAAATATGGAATATAATACAACAGTGCATAAGTTTTGTACTGGAAATGTTAATTGATATTATTATGCAATACACGTTATGTTATTCAACACTCGTATATAGCCAGTAACTATCTCCTGTCACTTCCTGGAACGGGGATGTAGAATTGCGTCCATCCATGCATATGTCCTAAACTTAACTAAAAAACTTAACACTGCCTATAACATTTTTCACATTTTTTACATTTCTTCACCAATCTTTGCTTAATTACGTAAAGTCCTTGACAGCAGCCAACTAATCCTACTAATGTCAAAAGTCACGATCACTTGCAAAGTCACACTCATACAGCAGACAAATGTTAACCGAAAACTTACTTAATTTTTAAGAACTTTCATTCTCTGTAACTTTTTCTTTCTTTTATATTTCTTAATGTTTTTCATATGTATACTAGTACTGGTATATCAAAAGGTCAAAACCATTGTGTCTGGGTTCAACAGTACAGAAAACTTAGAATTCCCTGTAACTTATCACAAGTCCATGCTCAAAAGAAAAGGGGCAGGGTATCTTGCTGTCTGCTTCTTGTGTGTTGTTCACCTCTTCTACAAAATCACAATCATGTCTTTGAAAAAAGAAACAGTTGACTTAAAATGTCACTATTGTCTCTCAAGACAGGACGAATAAAATCACACAATAGATGGTTGAACTTTTTTAAGACACTGCTAACAAATCGCAGTAGAGTAGACTTTACTTTTAGGACAGCTCAGTAATCTCCCTTGAAAATTCAAATTTGTTGAACTCTTTGAGATAAGAAGGTTAGAACAGTACTTGATCATATAAATGGTATTTTCTTCAACTTATAAACAAAACTTGTCAAATTTAAACAAACTAAAAAAGAGGAAAGATTTCTTTTTTACAAACCATTTTTGTTACAACATGAAACAATACTCAAAATATTGGTACAATTTTATAATGAAGTGGCTTTTATTACTTATTCTATGCTTGATAGTCGCGATGTATGTAGCATTTCTGAATTTTGTCTCACAATGCAACGCGATCTTTCTAGCTTCTTTGGAACCCCTGTTAACAGGAAAGTTTCTGAACAGCCAAAGACTGAATCACAGACTCCAACATGCATTCATTCTGTTCTTTTTAAAATTTCAGTCTTAACAATTTTTAAAAATTGACTTACATTAAATTAAATACAATTTTAAAAAGTTTTGAATATTGTGCAACTCATCTTTTAATTATAAGCACTAAATAAACAGAATGCATATGATATGGAAATACTGATAACCTACAGGTTAATATTAAAGCATACTCTTTTAACTTACTTTTGATGTGTACGCAAACGCGAGGTTTCAGCGCCTTCAATTAAAGTTCCAACATATCTCGGTAAAAGTCTGGCTAAAGACATTATAATCTGGCTAAAGAAATGTTTAGGGCTTTAGCCAGATTTGGCTAAAGGGTTTAAAATCCTAGCGCTAGCCTAGTTGTATAAAAATAATTCTCTCTCTCTTCTTGTATTGAAATGTCTCCGTTTATAGAACTAGAGGACCAAATGGCTCTGACTCGCTCACGTGATGATCATGTCTCTTGAAGACACTTGCAATAGAAGTGTTCGAGATAAAAGAAGTCTGGTAAATTCAGAGAAAAACTTTTTTTAATAGAATATCCAATATATCTGTGTGTAAATCCATTTGAATGGGTTACCAATTTAATTAAAATGCTTCCTATATACGTGTATGTTAAACATGTGAACACTGGGGATGGACCCAAATTTGACCTCAGGGTCACCATTTGATCAAACTTGGTAGAGAACCATAAGCGTACGCTACATGCAAAATATAAGACCTCTGGCTCTTGTAGTTTCAAGGAAGAAAATATTCCTTGCTTTACAACTCTATGTTAAACCGTGGGGCGATACCAAATTTTACCCCAGAGTCACCGCTTCAAAAATAAGAGAAAACTATGGTTGAGAACCGTAAGCTTATGCTACATGTAATATATGAAAGCTATTTTTTCTAATTTTGCCTGACTCTTAACTTTTACCGCAAAAACTAAGATGAGAAGATAGTTTGGTAAAAGGCACAACAGAGTTATGGTGCTTGTAACACAGATGATAAACATGTCTGCTAATGTTACATGCAAAAGGAAATTATTTAAAGTTTCAACTATTTATAGTAAAGGCAACCATCTTGGATGTTGCATTGACCTTATTTAAACAATTTAACAAGAGGCCCAAGAGGGTCTGTATCGCTCTACTGGCTATATGGAGTCTTTGATGGGGAACACAACAACAACATGCGCAACTAGGCTTGGTACTGAAATCCAGGAAAAATTGTCTGGATAAAAATTGCGTATACTAGCCGCCATAACTCATTTAACCAGAACACGGTGATGATAGTCGCAACTAGACTGGTTACTCATCATCCCTGCCAAAATTCGTTGAAATTTGGCCAGGAGTTCAGAAGAGACAAGTCTGGATAAAGTTTGTGTATCAAAACCTTTAAAGGGCTATAACTCCACACAAATCATTCAACTTAACACAGAGATTTAAAGGGTCATAACTAAACCAAAAATCATTCAAGCGGAACATAGTGATGATATGCACCACAAGGCCTGGTACTGATCATCCCTGCAAAGTTTCGCTGAAATCCGATGGCAACAAGAGGGCCAAGTTGGCCCTAAATCGATCACCTGAGTACTGGCACATTTCAAACTTCTTCGAAATCTTATGGTCATATACAATCTGTGCAAGTCTGGTTAAGATTGTTCAAGAAATGTGGCCTCTGCTGTATTAACAACATTGATATAAAGACACTGACAAAGTTTGGTAAAGATCAAATACAAAATGAAGGTGCTAGAGTGTAACACCTGGGGCAGGGCCACATGTGGCCCCAGAGCTACATGTAATAGATGAGAGCTGTGTGCCTTGTGGTTTCAGAGAAGAACGTTTTTAAGTTTTTCCCTGTACAAGACTATGTAAAACATGTGACCCCTGGGGCGGGGCCAAATGTGAACCCAGCTCACAATTTGAACAAACTTGGTAAAGGACCATAAGATATAGTAAATGCAAAATATTAAACCTCTGCCTCTTGTAGTTCCAGAGAAGAAGACTTGAATGTTTTCCCTATATAAATCTATGTAAAACTGTTACCCAGGGCCAAATTTGACCCCAGGGTCACTATTTAAACAAACTTGGTAGCTTATAGCAAATGCAAAATAATAAACCTCTGGCTCTTGCAGTTTCAGAGAAGAAGATTTTTTTAATGTTTTTCCCTATACAAGTCTATGTGAAACTGTGACTCCCAGGGTGGGGTCAAATGTGACCCCAAGGTCACCATTTGAACAAACTTGGTGAAGGACCATAATCTTATAGTAAATGCAAAATATAAACCTCTGTCACTTGCAGTTTCAGAGAAGATTTTTTTCCTATATACGTCTATGTAAAACTCTGACCTCAGGGCAGGGCCAAATTTGACACCAGGGTCACCATTTGAACAAACTGGTAGAGGACCATAAGCTTAAAGCAAATGAAAAATAATAAACATCTGGCTCTTGAAGTTTCAGAGAAGATTTTTTAAAAAAAATAAATAATATAAGTCTATGTAAAACTGTGACCCCCAGGGGTGGGGCAAAATTAGACCCTAAGGTCGCCATTTGAACAAAATTAGTAGAGGACAATAAGCTGATGCTAAATGTAATACATGAAAGCTCTGTGCCTTGTGGTTTCAGAGAAGAAGATTTTATAAAGATTTTTCCTATATAAGTCTATGAAAAACATGCAAAATCCCAATATACAAACTTTGGATACCCAGGGCACAATCATTTTTGACCCAAGGACTTCATTTGAATAAACTTTATAGTCTAGTCATCTGATCTGGCTGGTTTTCGAACTTATCCGATCTTTCATTGATATTAACAATCTGTGCTAGTTTGGTAAAGATCAAAAATTAAATGAAGGTGCTAGAGTGTTCACAAGGCAGAATATAGCTTTTTCCAGAAAAACAAGGGCCATAACTCTGCTGTTACTAATCCCATTTAGTGGTCTTAGAACTCATCTGAGCTTTCATTGATATTAACAATCTGCAAATTTGGTAAAGATCAAATAATAAATGAAGGTGCTAAAATTGAATTGGGTTTTAAGGTGCACCAAGACATGAACGGTTATATGGCGTCTAACAGGAATGAACATGCCAGGCTCATCCTCCATGTACATCAAGATAAAATATTGAGATTGGGCCTAGAACCTTCTCACCTGCAGAACTGCAGAGTTGCTGCAAATTCTATTGTAGACACTCCATTTAGGCTAGAGCCACGTTTATTGTTTTTCTGCCACTGCTCTAGTGTTTTGAGCGAGATGACACCTGAAACAATGCAGGGGTCATGATGAAGACCTTTAATGAGCATGAACAAAGAAGGTGCTAGAGTGTTCACATGGCAGAATATGGCATTTTTTAGCAAATCAAGGGCCATAACTCTGCTGTTACTCATTCAATTTGGCTAGTTTTCAAACTTGTCCGAGTTTTCATTGATATTAACAATCAGTGTAAGTTTGGTAAAGATCAAATAATAAGTGAAGGTGCTAGAGTCTTCACAAGGCAGAAAATGGCATATTTGAGCAAAAACAAGAGCCATAACTCAGGAATAAATGGTCCGATCTGGCTGTTTTTCGAACTCATCCAAGATTTCATTGCTACTAACACTCTGTGCAAGTTTGGTAAAAATCAAATAATAAATGAAGGTGCTTAGGTGTTCACAAGGCAAAAAATGGCATTTTTCAGAAACAACAAGGGCCTTGTGTTACTGATCTGATCTGGCTGGTTTTCGAACTTATCCGATCTTTCATTGATATTAACAATCTGTGCAAGTTTGGTAAAGATCAAAAATTAAATGAAGGTGCTAGAGTTTTCACAAGGCAGAATATGGCATTTTTCAGCAAATCAAGGGCCATAACTCTGCTGTTACTCATTCGATTTGGCTAGTTTTCAAACTTGTCCGAGTTTTCATTGATAATAACAATCATTGCAAGTTTGGTAAAGATCAAATAATAAATGAAGCTGCTAGAGTGTTCACAAGGCAGAAAATGGCATATTTTAGCAAAACCAAGGGCCATAACTTCGACATAAATGGTCAGATCTGTTTTTCGAACTCGTCCAAGATTTCATTGCTATTAACAGTCTACGCAAGTTTGGTAAAGATCAAATAATAAATGAAGGTGCTAGAGTGCTCACAAGGCAGAAAATGGCATTTTTCAGAAAAAACAAGGGCCATAACTCCGGTGTTACTGATCCGATTTGGCCGGTTTTCAAACTTGTCTGACTTTTCATTGATATTAACAATCAATGTAAGTTTGGTAAATATCAAATAATAAATGAAGGTGATAGAGTGTTCACAAGGCAGAAAATGGCATATTTTAGCAAAAACAAGGGCCATAACTTCGGCATAAATGGTCCGATCCGGCTGTTTATCAAACTCGTCCAAAATTTCATTGCTATTAACAAACTGAGCAAGTTTGGTAAAAATCAAATAATAAATGAAGGTGCTTAGGTGTTCACAAGGCAAAAAATGGCATTTTTCAGAAACAACAAGGGCCATAACCCTTGTGTTACCGGTCTGATTTGGCTGGTTTTCAAACTTGTCTGATCTTTCATTGATATTAACAATCTTTGCAAGTTTGGTAAAGATTAAATAATAAATGAAGGCGTTAGAGTGTTCACAAGGCACAATATGGCATTTTTCAGCAAATCAAGGGCCAAAACTCTGTTGTTACACTCTGCTGTTACCTACTCATTTGATTTGGTTAGTTTTTGAACTTTCCGAGTTTTCATTAATATTAACAATCAGTGTAAGTTTGGTAAAGATCAAATAATAAATGAAGGTGCTAGAGTGTTCATAAGGCATAAAATGGCATATTTTAGCAAAAATAAGGGCCATAACTTTAGCATAAATGGTCAGATCTGGCTGTTTTTCAAACTCATCCAAGATTTCATTGCTATTACCAATCTATGCAAGTTTGGTAAAGATCAAATAATAAATGAAGGTGCTAGAGTGTTCACAAGGCAGAAAATGACTTTTTTCAAAAAAACAAGGGCTGTAACTCTGGTGTTACTGATCCGATTTGATTTCATAGATAGTAAAAATCTATGCAAGTTTGGTAAAGATCAAATAATAAATGAACGTGCTCGAGTGTTCACAAGACTTAATACGGCATTTTTCAGCAAAACAAGGCCATAACTCCGGTGATTTGTCCCTATTGTGCTAACAAGGCAAAAGTTAGACAGACCGACGATACACGGACGAAAAATGACGGACAACTCTGCATCTGCCAGTAGACCTAGGGATCATCCATTTGAAGGTTGGACAAACTGACCAAGCGGTTGTGAGGAGGTTTACATGGACAAAGGATGAAGAGTGATCCCAATAGCTCACCTCTGAGCCTTGCTCTATAAGCTAATCATTTTACAACAATACAATATCTTTTATTCACTCAATTCACATTTACATGAATATATGAGGTATGTATAACAACATTTAAACCATCATCCAGGCTCATAAATATAACAGAAAACAGATATTATAGATATAATATGACATGGTTAATTATAAAAGAGTAATGCAATTTGGTAATAGCTAGGAGAAGAAATGATCTCCCAGGCAGTCCTCATTTATCATATAACTAAACATCTGTTTTCTCCCAGGCAGTCCTCATTTATCATATAACTAAACATCTGTTTTGTATAATCATATATCGGTGAGTTCTTCATTTATTTGTTGGCAAATGCATGGCAAAATAATAAGTCGAAACCAATAAGTAGAAATATATAATTAAACAAAAATAAACAGTATTAATTTACAACATGAATATTATCTATTTGACTCTTTGCATGATGTTTTTAATAAATTAACACAATTTTCTAAACTCTGCATTATTTTTGGTGTTTATTAATTTATCAAATTTGAGTTCATTGGGTCTTTTAAAATATTCTGGACTGATATATTTACAACGTTGAGATTTGAATTTGCAGCATACAAACAGATAATGGAACTCGTCTCCTATATCCGTTTTGCAAAGCTGGAATATTCTACAATTATACAGAGTTTTATTCCAATTGCCAGTGTCAAATGGTAACCAGAGTGTGATTTCTTGTTCTGAATTTGGTTATATACTTTAACAAACAATATGGTGCATTGGTAAGATAGTTTTTAAAGCAAAACTTATGTTTAAATAAACGTTAGGATGTGCTGTTGCTCGAATTCATTATTTTAAAATACCACTCATTTAAGAATAAATCTTTGAGTTTTTGATTTACTGAACACTTCAACCATTTAAAAGTGATAGAAAATAAATCTTACCACAGGTGAAATCCAAGTGCAGCTGGTGGGAGAGTGATTTCAAACACAACACTATACACAAAAACAACATCTATGGATATAAAACAGCAGAATAATAAGACAATAATAAATACTTAATATGGAAATAAAAAAGCAAACACAAATGATAACTGCATGTTACTATTTTTAAAACTGCTTTCATATTCATGTAAATTTGGAAGCCATTAATTAGTGTCTATGTAGCAGGATAGTTACCTCCAGTAATCAAACATTTTTAGAGTAATGGCATTAACTGGGTAGTTATTAGATTAATGGCATAAACTTAGTAGTAATTAGAGTAATGGCATTAAGTTAGTAGTAATTAGAGAAATGGCATGAACTGAGTAGTAATTAGAGAAATGGCATGAACTGAGTAGTAATTAGAGTAATGACATAAACCAAGTAGTAATTAGAGTAATGACATTAACTGAGCAGCAATTGGAGTAGTGATATTAACTGAGTAGTAATTATGAGTTATGACATTAACTCAGTAGTAATTAAAGTAATGACATAAACCAAGTTGTTATTAGAGTAATGACTTAACTTAGTAGTAATTTGAGTAATGGCATGAATGGAGAAGTAATGAGAGTAATGGCATTAACTTAGTAGTAATTAGAGTAATGGCATGAACTGAGTAGTAATTAGAGTAATGACATAACCCGAGTAGTAATTAGAGTAATGACATGAACTGAGCAGCAATTGGAGTAGTGATATTAACTGAGTAGTCATTAAGAGTTATGACATTAACTCAGTAGTAATTATAGTAATGCCATATTATGAGTAGTAATTAGAATGTTGCATTAACTGAGTAGTCTCTAGAGAATGGCCGTATCTGAGAGCTAACTGAAGTATGATGAGATCTGAGTATTACTTAGAGTAATGACATTAACTGAGTAGTTATTATAGAACTGACATCAACAGAGAGATAATAAAAGGCATGATATTAACTGAGAAGTAATAATAGTGATATTAACATGCCAGCAATTAGAGGTAATGGCATTAACTGAGAAGTAAATAGAGTAATGACATTGATTGAGTAACAATTAGAGTATGCCATAAACTGAGTAGTAAGTATTGTAATGGCATTAACTGAGAAGTAATTAGAGTGCACAATAGCATTAACTGAGTAGTAGTTAAAGTTATGCCATTATATGAGTAGTAATTAGAGTGTGTCATTAAACTGAGTATTCATTGAAGTAGTGGCATTACCTGAGTAGTAATTTCATTACTCTTTACTCATCTTATAATAAAAAGGATCATTCGTCTTTTGGCAAAACATTAGATATGGATTCAATCAGGACTATTAAGGTTTATCTTTAGTTTTCCATGCTGAAATACGTCAGTTTAATTCTGACCCTAAGATACTGAAGCGAAAACGAAATGCAACTTGGGAATTTCCGATATATATTGTATATACTGCACACTTAATTCCACATAATATTCCAAAGAAATCCCAAGATGTTTTGTAAAAAAAAAAGTTGCAGTTAGAGAAAGGACACAACTTTGTGTTGTAGACACTTTCTAACAAGAAGTTCCTCTTTGGAAAAATGAGCCATTTCAGTACTGTATTTAATGTAAAGAGTTTGCAAAATTTTGCATCCCAAGTTTCCTCACATGCTTGAGCCAAACGCGTACCTGTCAATAATGAAACTTTGAAGGAATACTAGTTGCTATGTTATGTGTTGTTTTAGTTGTTTTTTCGAAAGGAAAGGACTTACGTAGCCATATTTGATGCATAAATCTTAATGCACATTTTACAACTGCTTAAATAATTTGTTTCAATTTGATATGCATTAAAAAGCATTTTACAATTACGTAGAAGAATAGACATCAATTCCATGGATGTTCTTAATATGCATTTTACCATTACATAGCATAATACATTTTAATTGATAGCTTTATCTTAATATATATTTAATGATTAATAAAGTTCTTGTAGAATAATTCAATATTCCAACATGTCTAAATATGTCTTTTAAGCAGAATCAATTACTCGTATTCAAAATATCCATTATCTGATTATTCAAGTACTCAAGTAGAATATTGCAATAGGTCCAAGAAATTACAAAACTGAAACTTTAACATCTTCAGCAAACAATACCTTTAAATCACTTAAATTATTTAATACAAATTATGCAATATTGAAGACATTTTTAACTTAAGTTTTTAAAAGTCCCTATCCTGTCATCAACAGGCAAATTTTATAACAGATGTCCACCATTTCTACACCTAATGATGATATTCATGTAACTTACATATTTTGAGAATCCAAACACTATTATTATTATTAACCCTTAGCCCGCTATGAATGTATAATGGACTGTCCTTTCTTTAAATTTAGACCATTCCATTTATGTTACAAAGGGGTGTTTTGGTTAAATGACTGATGAGCAGCCAGACAGTGTAAACCCTGGTCAGCCTGCGAGTTAATCGCAGGCTGATCTGGGTTTACACTGGCTGCAAAGGCTGTTGTAGTCGCCCTTAGCAGGCTAAGACACAATATAAACTACTTTAACCAGGCCAAACCCCAAAATGAGAGCATCAAAATAAGAGTTACCAACTCATAATTCATTTTACACATTTATTCATACACAGTATTTTAAGAATCTGTGAATAAAACCTATACTTTAAATCGACACATATGCATAATTATATGACCTGAACACATGGATAGAGTTTTGATAATCAGTTTTGTAATGTCATTTTGCCGTTATCTAGTGGGTTAGTTTCTTTAAATGGTAATCTAAGAACAAAAAATAAACCACAATAAACGTTTTTATCGAAGAAAGATAACTACAGCTTTACTACAAACTTGTACAAAGGCAGACAAAATACAAGAGCTATGTGACTTACAAGAAGGCCTTATAGTTATTGCCTATTTTCTGTACATGTATGTCGTATTTACTCTCTAATGAAACTGTTCTGTGGCGGCGTACGACTTGGACAGCGCCACGACACTTGCAATGTCTTGGAAAGCATGATGAGTATCCACCTTAACCTGAAGTTTCAAATATGGCATTGACATATTATTAACATGTGTTTGAGGTTGTAAATCCCTATTTTGGGCGCTTGTGACAATGTCTCCATCTAAACTGGCAAGCACAGTTTAAAAGGTGATACGATAGTCTTACGCTGACCTCTCGAGTTTTACCCCTATGCTTGCCAGGTTTTTGGGACATGGTTCACCTTTGGATTTTAATGCCTTAAATAATCTGAAAATGCATCAGAATTCACCAAATCCAATTTTGGGAGGTATGCCCTGGATCCGCACCTGTTTTAAATACATCTTCATTTAATGAACAACTCCTAGACAGTCAGCTGACAAAGGGTTGACGTTAAAGTACATCCTATGTAAATCTCTTCATTTGATTTATTCAATGATTCCAAGTTAATTTAATTAAGTTCATACTAAATTAGGATCAATAAAACAAATTAAATTATATAATTCCAGAACCCAAATAAGTGTTATTTCAAGGGCAATGGCGAGAAAATAGTAATGATGTCTGTTTACGTCGATGCATGCCTACTACAAACACACTAAAAATAACTCACCTTGCCCATGCCGGAGGTGGGCGTGTCCTATCTTCACCACCACCGGGAATTTTGGTGTAATCAGCTGTAAGCAACAAGAACAAATAAAGTTCAACATTTAAAAAACAAACATTTTGGCATATTATTTTCGCAAACTATTACATCTATGTTTAATCGAATATTAGGTTTAAGTTCTGCGACATGTTTTTGTTTCAATTCACACATTGCAATATCTGTGAAAAAGTGAGAATAAGATTTTATTTGATGATGTAGAAAACTTTGAACAGGTTAATTAATCTACAGATAAATGTATTTATCAATTATCTCACAATAATTGTGCAGTCACGCAGTGGTAAAAGTAGTATCTCCGTCATGCAAGTAATACTTGCTTTTTACATACAACTTAGTAGCGGTTTTAAATATATGTTTCTCTCCGGGACTATCAAGAAATGTTAATATGATATTTAAGAGTTAAATTTGTTAGTTGATAATACTACAAAAAAGGGTGGCCGTTCATCTTTAAGTTTCAGGATAAACTTTTTCCAAAGGCAAATAATTAAAAAAATATGGGCCTGTATAAGATGTATTCATTGGATCATGTAGAAGAGGTGTGCAAAGTTTCATTGTTGTAGACCTTATATAGCCACAATCAGTTGTCAGGTAAAAGTTAACGGACAGACGGGTGGACAACGCCACAACATAATACGTCCCTGTGAGCGTATATAAAGGTATGATGTTATAGTGGAAGTTAAACCCAATAGAATTTCTATGAAAACTTTCATTTCAACTAATCACGAGTGAAAGGAAAATCTAAATTATTCGATTTTATACAGGTGTTATTATTATTTGACATGGGATGTTTTAGCCATAAATGTTAATGACTGATTGGAGAAAACATAGTTTAAAACAAGTAATTAAATTCGATGAATTGATATCCCCCACCGAATGATGTATTATCCTCGAGTGGAAGAAATATGTGTTCGGCTTTTTCTTTTAATTAGTATAAATCAGGTATTTTTGAAATTCATCACCATGGTAGATTTGAAAAAAAGATGAACCATTTTAAGGCATTGACATTTATAGTAGGACTATAGGTCTCACACTAAACAGTTATTTCCCTTGCCAGTCATGGTAGGAAACTTTCTGGAGCTTAAAAAAAATGTTTATTTCTTAAAATGTGCAAAATATTTTCTCTTTTTTTTGTTGCAGGTGACAAGAATGGGACAAGTTCATGATTTCATACAGGTTAGGGTATGCCTGAATGTTTCTGAGAATCTAATACTGGGTAATGATATACATTTGAAAATGTCAGTGAAATGGACAAATTCAAGAGGGTCTCTTCAAACTATTGATATAAAAAAAAAAGCAAATTGGTCAACCCCGTGTTTTTTGCTGGATATTTGGCGCAACAGACATCAAGTTTCACAAAGAAAATATTTTAAGAAAATTGATTTTCTACCGTGGTCCAGAGGGCTCCTGCCACATTTGCAGAGCTATGTAAAATTAACTGTGTTGTGAGACTGGGTGTAATAGCAGGTGTGTATAATATAGTAATAAATGTATATAAAAGAAATGTAGAATTGTATATCAATGATTACTTTTTAATTACCTGCCCATGTGATATTTATCTATCTGATTACTACAGCTACTACTGATCAGATGATCTTGTTATTTCAGGGGGAGGGATGTATTTGGTTAAATTTATTGTAATAAATTAGGTAATAAGGTCATCAGTTGTTATGTGTATACAGTTTGGGAACGAATCATTCAAAACTGTTTAAGGAATGCATATAAAAACAAAAGAAATGCCTGTTGGTGTTAAAGCCAGGTTTACCATAATGTGAAAGATGATTCATTTGAATAGTGTATGCCAGATGTTCACAACAGATTTTAGTTTCTTCTCAACATACAATATTTGTGATACAACTTTTTTCAAGTTAATGACAAACTGGATGTAAACTTAAAGAAATGTGACTAATTATGAAAATACTCAAGGGGGATAATTCTGAAAATATTCTGAAACCATTTTTCTATTTTTAGTACAAGTGACCTTAACCCCAATGACCTCAAATGCAATCCCAAGCTGTCTTTTCATATAAGCTACCTATCTAAAAAGGTTCAGGCCAATATCTCATTTATAACTGAAGATATTCAGCAGAACTGTTTTTTCTATTTTTAGTAATAGTGACCTTGACATTGAATGGGTTACCCAGTGACCCCAGATGCAATCCCAAGCTTTCTCTTTTTATATATTAGCTACCTATATAGAACATTTAAGCCAATATCGCATTCCTAACTGAAGTTATTGAATGGAAACCATTTTCTATTTTAGTATCAGTGACATCGACCTTGAATCCAGTGACCCCAAATGCAATTCTAAGCTTCCTTTTCATATAAGCTACCTATCCATTAAGTTTCATGCCTATATCTCATTCCTAAATGAAGTTAGTGAATGGAAACCATTTTTTTTATTTTTAGTAACAGTAACCTTGACCTTGAACCCAGTGACCCCAAGCAATACCCAAACTTCCTCTTCATATAAGCTAGCTATTCAGAAAGTTTCATGCCAATATCTAATCCTAACTAAAGTTATTGAACAGAAACCATTTTTCTATTTTCAGTAACAGTGACCTTGACCCCAGTGACCCACAAATGCAACCCCAAGCTTCCTCTTCACATAAGCTACCTATCCTGAAGGTTTCCTGCCCATATCTCATTTATCTCATAATTGTTTTATGTGAAGTGCTTACCTGTATTTAACCAATGAAAATGAAGCACTTGTTATAAACGCCATTCATGTACATTATCATTTCTCCTGACATGCTGACAGAGGTATTAAAATGACACTTTCTACTTAGATTGGTGCACCATGCAACTTGTTAAATAGTTCACATTAAATGTTTTATGCCACATGCTCATGCTAAATGGTTTATGTGAAATGTGCTTGTACCTATTTGACCAATCAGACCCGTGTTGCAAACATTCATTCGTGGTCAATTACCATCTGATTGGCCAAAAATAAACTTGAATCTGGTGTTAAACCAGTGTTTGGTAGGCTCTATAACCATTATGTATATACACTGTAGCCAGTTTAGTATTTCCTCTGCTTCAGCAATCTCACCAATCACTGATCCTATTTTAACAGGTATAGCTATTAATAGATGCACCAACATTCAAAATCTGACAGTTAGGAATTAAGTTTTTGTTCTAGAAAGTATAGAAAATAAATACATTATATAATTTTTAATATTTTGATATATCTGTATAGAGTAATGTTAAGTGTATTTACATGCCAAATTTTATGGTTTAAAAATGCTTTATTATTTAGAAATTTGTGATTAAACCTCTCTGAGCAGCATAATGCATAAAATGATCAGAAACGTTTCTCTGGGGCCATTTTGTTTTTTTTATACTCAACCCTGGAGCCTTCTGCATAAAGCAATTTTCGCATGAAATATTTTGTTTAATACATTTCACATATTAACAGCATGTTGAACCAGCTTTCCATAGTCAAGTTTACAACAAATAAATTCTGGCCTACCAGAAGTGGCGTGGGGGAGGGTTACATCCTCATACAATATCCCACATGCATATGGTATCCTACATTTTTTTTAAAGGATGAGGCATACATTAGAGTCAATCTCATAGATGCCAACTATATGATACAAAAATATTCCTAATCATTATATTTGTGAGTGAGGCGAGATATGAACGAAAATGTTTATGTTGTTTGCTTTGTCAATTTATTTTTAATGGCTGGACCGCTAGTCTCAAATCCTGAATCCACACATGCAAGATATGTCATTAAAAAAAACTCCAACTTTATAATCTTGCTATGCAAGTTATTCATTCATTGAGTATTTTTGGCCAGCCAGAGAATGAGATCATTTATTATAAAACAAACAGGGCTTGACAGAAGCAGTAAAGATGACATTTTCCAGGGTTTGTTTATTGCTCACTCTTTTTCCCATCCCTATTTTTTAACCTTACTGACTAACAAGCACTGCAATCAACAGATCAACTTGCTTTAATTCTTTAAAGGGACACACTTATGTAGAAAACTAATGAGACATTGCAAGTTTTTAAAAAAATCTTGTCGCATGTCCCTTTAATACAATCATACAGAGGCAATCTGGAAGAAATCCGGGTGTCAAACTAGTGTGTTAAAATACACGTTTAATGCTCTTTTGAAATTTTTCGTATTGGCGAGCATCAACAGCATATGCAGTTACATAGAATGTCAGAATAATGAAAAACAAGAGGCCCAAGAGGGCCTGTGGACGCTCTACTGGCTAACATGGCTCTTATAACATCAAGCGAGAGACTGCCATTTACGTTTTTTTGAAAGTTTTGGGCAAAATACAGCTTATCAACTAAATCAAGGGCCATAACTAAAGAATCTGGTAAAGTTTGGTAAACATCAGATGAAAAATGAAGGCCCTACCCTATTAACGAGGCAAAATATAGCATTTTTAACTAAATCAAGAGCCATAACTCATATGTTACTGGTCCGACTGGTCCAACATAGAGCTAAAAAAAAAAAAAAAAAAAAAAAAAATTAACAAAAATTAAAAAAAAAAAATCAAAAAATTCAAAATATTTTTTTTTAAAACAACAAAAACAACCACGAACAAGAACAAAACAATTTAAAAAAAATAACAAAAATATAATATAAAAAAAGAAAGTCAAGGGCCATAACTCCGCTGTTACTGGTCCGATCTGTCTGGTTTTCGAACTTGATCGAGTCTTTATTGACACTAACAATCTGATTAAGTTTGGTAAAGATCAAATAATAAATGAAGGTGCAGAGTGTTCACAGGGCTTAATATGGCATTTTTCAGCAAAACAAGGGCCATAACTCCGGTGAAATTATTTCGATCTTGCCGGGTTTCAAACTTGTTCGAGCTTTCATTGACAAAAAGACACTGGCAAAGTTAAGTAAAGATCCGATTAATATTGAAGGCCCTAGAGTGTTCACAAGGCTTAATATGGCATTTTTCAGCAAAACAAGGCCCATAACTTCGGTGAAATTATTCCGATCTGGCTGGTTTTCGAACTTGTCCGAGCTTTCATTGATATTAACAACCTGTTAAAAGTTTGGTAAAGATCGGATAAAAAATGAAGGCCCTAGAGTTGTCACAAGACAAAAGTTAACAACGGACGACGGACGACAGACGACGGACGGACGACGGACAACTCGCCATCCCATAAGCTCTGCTGGCCCTTGGCCAGTAGAGCTAAAAACTGCATAGGAGCCAATTTATTAGGCTAGGTGTCAAACCAAATACAAACTAGAGGGGTGTTCCTCCAAACACTTGTGCCCAAACACTTGTGCCATGTGCTTATGTACCTTGCTATTTGACCTATAATGACCCCAAAATCGATAGAAGTTAGCCTCTGGATCACCACTGACAAACAAGTTGTTAAGTTTGAAGGGTGGGAGCAATCCTTCACCTTATTTATCCTTGAGCAAGATAATTAATCCACATTGCTTATTACTGGTTAGTGACCCAGAAAGCCATCGAGAGTGATTAATTTGTTGCAAGAACTTGTTTCGCAATCGATGTAAAATAAATATGTTAAAACTAAACTGAGCAAAACCGTTTTTCATTATCTGATCACAGTGACCTTGACCTTTTACCTACTGAACCAAAATCAATAGGGGTCATCCTCTCAGCAAGGGCAATCAAATTATAAAGTTTGAAGATGGTGGTTACAATCCTTCACAAGTTATCTAGTGGAAACGAAACTGTGACGCTCAAGACACCAACAACGGACAAAGCTATCCCTTAGAATGTCTGCTATGCTAGCAGGAGACACAATAAAACCATCATAGTGTGTTTCAGTTGCATATTTAATGTGAAGAGGCACTAAACCATGATAGTATGTCCGATTCAATTAATGTTAATGAAAGTGCTTGGTCTGGAAAACTCAATAACTGGGTTAGTTTTTGTTGCAGAAATCTCAGATGATGCTATGATTGAAGTACACTGTTATTTGTTATTGAGTTATATGTGTAACTGCTATCAATATAATCCCCATATGAATTAATATTTATGATTTCATAGCAAAAAACCCTGCTGAGTTATCAAGTTTTACCAGACCATACATTTTCATAAAAATAATAAAACCGAAGGTAACATGAGACTCAATTTAATGAATGCGTTCATTTTTGGCGGTGCTTGAGCACCGTCAGAGGTATAATGGGGTTTTTCAATGGAATCCTAGGAATGTGACTAACCTAACAGCACAATGTAACATTATGCAACACTACGCTAGAAGAAGTAGTCTCCCATGCATGCCTTTAATAAATTCGATATTATGTGATCACTGACAGAAAATGATGATGTGTGTTCGCTTACTGTGTAATTTACAAATATTGTCCTTGTGTGTTCGCTTACTGTTTAATTAACAAATATTCTCCTAAGTAAATCCTTAGATTGTTTATGTATTAATAAGCGCTTCTCCCAGATTTTAATTTTGACGCATTTGACAGACGATCAGTCGGTGTTTGTAAACAAAAGGCTGCTTAATCATTTGATGCCCTAAATAAGAAACAATGTTCAGAATAAAGGCAATTTATTATTTATTTAGGTCATACATACCTATTTTATCAAAATTTCACTAAGTCAACTTTTTATCATCGGTTTAAAAAGTTATAAATCGAGTTAAAATCGTGCTTCAAGCAGACGGTTTGTGTATCATGTTACTAAAAAAAGAACAGTCAGTGTTCGCTGAAGAGCTTTCTTAGAAAACAATCTACGGAAGCTAATTCGGGCCATATGAGTTAGCTAAAATATGTTTAAATACAAATTGAATTGAACTGGGTTTTAAGGCGCACCAACACATAAAAGGTTATATGGCGCCTAACAGGCATGAACATGCCAGGCTTATCCTCCATGTACATCGAGATAAAATATGGAAAATAGGCCTAGAACCTTCTCACCCTGAACTGCAGAGTTGTTGCAAATTCTATTACGTAGAAACTCCATTTACGCTGGAGCCAGGTTTATTGTTTTTCTGCCAGTGCTCTTTTGATTGAGCGAGATAGCACCTGAAACAATGCAGGGATCATGATGAAGACCTTTAATGAACATGAACAAAAAATGATAAAATGAACATGAAATACGAAATTGGTAAGGAATATCAATAATCTGAAACATCCCTGAATGTAAGATATATTTATAGCACTTCCATTTCCAATCCATTCCAACACTTACAAAAGCACCGCCCATCAGTGCCTTCAGCACTTTGAGTATACATAATGTTTGTATTTCGATTGATACCAATCATTCTTCTAGATTGTCTCTTCACCCTTTAAGGAAGTCTGAACATAATTTAATGCCAGAATACCTAAATGAAAGTAGTTTACCCCAAAACACCTAGATCCAAGTAGTTTAACCTCAGAATACCTGGATGAAAGTAGTTTAACCCCAGAACACCAATATGAAAGCAGTTTAATCCCAAAACACATGTGAGTAGCTTGTCTCCAGGTATTGTGGAACAGACTGACACCTGCATCCATGCAAATAACTTAATGGGCTCAAGTCAGTGAGACTGACCAAAGAAATAGCCAACTGTCAGCCCGGTGTGACTGGGTAGGGCATGTCATGTGTCCTACAGTCACACCCGATTACCGGCAGCCGTAGGCACAGTTCAGCAGCCGTAGGCACAGTTCCCGGTAAAAAAAAAACAAGTTTCTAAAGAGTAAATAAATCTAGTTTTATGACTTGTTAGCCTTAAACTATTAGAAAAGTGAATCGGCCATTTCAATTTGGAAGGAATGTTGTGTATGTCACCGGATTCCCGTGAAATTTGAACCGATATTATGCGAGTTACGGTAGGTTGAATGTTGAAATTAAGCTAAAAAATGTGATTGTAGAAAGTTAGAGACCTGGTACTCGGTAAATAGTCAAGTTTAAGAGATTTCAGACATACTGCCATAAAATATAATCTTTCCTGAATAAACTGTCCAAATTTTAGCCCACAGAACATTTTATTAAAATAATTGTGGGTTTTTAAACACGACCGGGTATTGAAAAATGGCAGGAGTAAGGTACAGTTCCATTATTTATTGGCAGGTAGCTAGTACAGTTCCAAAAAATGGCAGGCGTATGGTACAGTTCCAAAAACATCGGATGCTAAAGTCTTTTCTCCTTTGGTATAGTGGTGTAATTTCGAAAACACTAATGAAGAAGTACTGTATATAGAATTATATACATCTTCGGTCCTTCCATAAACGTTTTAGAAAACCCACCAACCGTAGGGAAACGTGAAATTAGGCTCGTTTGAACCTTCATTCCGATGGTACGGTACAGAGAAAGGCACGTTTTAATAACAATTGTATGTTGTGCTGAGTTACGTCCCCTTTTTATAATTCACCATTTATGATAACAGGCGTTTGGTATTTAGATGTTTTGGAATGATTGCTTAATTTTAATTATTGCATAGTTGAACACATCACATTAATTACATTTTAAGGCCACTCTATGTAACTTAATGTAACTTAATGTACTGAATCAAACGTCTACTGATATTAAACCAATAATGTAGTCGCTCAAAAGACAGCCATGGTGACGCAAAATACACTTTATGCTTACTTCCAATAACAGGGCTTTACAAAAATGTCATCATTAACCAAATGAGATTATGTGTCATTTATTTATGACCATTTAAAGTTTGCCTAATGAGCATGTTTAAGCTAAAATTTAAGCTAATTAGGTACACTTAAAGTGGTCACACCTTTATGATAGATATTCTGATTTTGCCGATGAGGACATTTTTGGGAAATTCAGACACAAAAAACTTTTATTTAGACATGTACTAGTATTACGTCTCACCAAAGCAAAAAAGTTTGAATGTCTGCATATGTCAACTTTGAACTTTCGTGGGTATCTGCGCTATATCCGTTACAATTTGATACCAACTTTAAATAATGTCCTATGATTATTACTTTTTGAGTTAAGTACACTTTTGAGAGACTACGAGGGTGCTTCAAAAAGTTCTATCACTAGGCATATATCCTTTGAACTGGATATTACACTGAGATAAAGTAGTGTATTTATAGTACTACTGGGTTCGCTCTCTTAAAATCTACAACAAAAATTAAAAAATTCCGGTGATTTATACCCCTGAATTACCTCCCCCTACCATACCTTTTGGATACTGGCATCTCTGAAAATGTCCTTGTTACAAAACGTTGTAAAAATTATTTGAATAATTCTATGCTTTTAAAATATGTTAAATCTGTTGTTATGCGCCCATAATCCATGAAAATGATTGTCGAGAATTCGGAAAGGTCTTGCTGTAAACCAGATATGAGTGAATGCATATCCCTTAATTTTAGCAGAAATAACACTGATTTTCTTCATTATTTTTTACGAAAATGTTATAATATCTTTTAAATGTCGTAATTATTCTCCTAGTATTAATATGTTTTCATATTTTTTTATCCTAGTCCTTCAGTGTTTAAATTTCATGTTCAATACATTATTGTAGAATTTTGTACAATGTTTAGTGAAAATATTGATCATCCAAAAAGGCTATTTCTGAAGACTGCCCTTCCATTTAATGTCCATTTATCATGTTTATCATTAAATTAATTTTACACGTTAGCTTAAAATGTCAATTTCTAAGACAATGCCTTTTCATCTACCATGCTTAAATTTTGAATCTTGTAATGCACAGATATAACTGGTAATGTATGAGAAATTTCAAAGGTCTTCGACAAGTACTTAAAGAGAAACCGGCATTTAAAAAAGTAACAATTAACATACCTGAAAAAAAATCAGTACGAAAATGCCTTAGTATGTATAAGTGATGTGTATTAAATGTTCCATAACTTTCGTCACACAAAAGATACAGCATTCATTTTACCATCAATGGAATGGTATTGAAACTCTCTTTCATTTGGTACCAAACATCAACACTCACAATGAGCACATAATTGTTAAAACACATTAGTGACAGAACTTATTGAATGACCCTCGTATATGCGTGTCCTATCTGTAGACGTTTGATTCAGATACATTAAGTTACATAGAGTGGCCTTAAAACGTAATTAATGTGATGTGTTCAACTATGCAATAATTAAAATTAAGCAATCTATTCCAAAACATCTAAATACCAAACGCCTATTATCATAAATGGTGAATTATAAAAAGGGGACGTAACTCAGCAAAACATACGATTGTTATTAAAACGTGTCTTTGTCTGTACCGTACCGTCGGAATGAAGGTTCAAACGAGCCTATATTCACGTTCCCTACGGTTGGTGGGTTTTCTTAAAAGTTTATGGAAGGACCGAAGATGTATATAATTCTATAAACAGTACTTCTTCATTAGTGTTTTCGAAATTACACCACTATACCAAAGGAGAAAAGACTTTAGCGTCCGATGTTTTTGGAACTGTACCATACGCCTGCCATTTTTCGGAACTGTACTAGCTACCTGCCAATAAATAATGGAACTGTACCGTACTCCTGCCATTTTTCAATACCCGGTCATGTTTAAAAACCCACAATAATTTTAATAAAATGTTCTGTGGGCTAAAATTTGGACTGTTTTTATAATTCAGGAAAGATTATATTTTATGGCAGTATGTCTGAAATCTCTTAAACTTGACTATTTACCGAGTACCAGGTCTTTAACTTTCTACAATCACATTTCTTAGCTTAATTTCAACATTTAACCTACCGTAACTCGCATAATATAGCTTCAAATTTCACGGGAATCAGGTGACATACACAACATTCCTTCCAAATTGAAATGGCCGATTCACTTTTCTAATTGTTTAAGGCTAACAAGTCATAAAACTAGATTTATTTACCCTTTTGAAACTTTTTTTTTTACCGGGAACTGTGCATACGGCTGCCAAACTGTGCCTACGGCTGCCGGTAATCGGGTGTGACAGTGTGGTATTCCAGTCATTGGCGTAGCTCTGCATAGGCCCTGTAGGCCCGGGCCTACGCCTAATTTTCAGAAATAGAAAACTTAAAAATTCCAAAAATGCAATAAAAATCGGGGTAGGGGTGGGGGCGGGGCTGAATAGGCGGCGTAGTAACCAGAAAATATAATTTTCATATATGTGTTTAGTTATCTTTACCCTTCTTAAAGTCTAAATAATACGTCAGCACGCACCTAATGCATTCTAACATTTAAAAAAAATAGGGGGGTGGGGGCGCATGTCCCCGGACTCCCCCCAGCATAATAACTTTAACTGCGTGCCTATGCCGTCAAAAAGGCCAAGCTACGCCCCTGCCAGTGTGGCAGCACTATCTTAATATGATCTATAAATTGCAGTGCAGTTCCATTATCAATTGTCAATTACAGTTATTTCAAAGGCCATTAAATATGGACACATCCTGTTGTTATTTTTCATGTTGTTTTAACTATCACTTGATGTGTCTTTGATCCTAAAATGCTAAATGCAGGAAATTTAACAGTTGGCAATGGTTAACAGAATGCATTATTATAAAACATTTGTGTGTTTTTTCCCCCATTTGATTCACAGCCTGGTATTTTCGGCATGTGCTAAAAAGCTGAATGGAGCGGAGTGGAGTTGAGTGGAGTTGTGGAGTGAGGTGAGTCGAACAGTAACACTGTCTCCAAAAGGTGGAGTGGAAATATGGAGTTGTGGAGTGGAGTGGAGTGTTATTGGCTGCAAAATCAGTAAAAGACAGAAATAAAACAACGAATTGCTGAGCTGGTCATAAATTTAGATACATCTCTAAATCTACAGGCTTTTATAACAACAAAAATCCTTCAAATTCATTTGTGATACCTTCCCAATTGAGTTTACTGCCTTATAGAGAAAACTGAGGTGATGTGCATACATTATAATTATAATTTGTTTGTGTCAGTCAATTGTCAATGTGTTTTAATCAAGCACAAGTATGTTGGTGATTTTAGAAAACATATACTAGGTTTCTTTTCAGTTTGTATAATGCTCATTATCTCCAAATAGTTTTAATGTCCCAAGTTATTAGGACTCATTTACTCATTACATGAAGCTAACAACAGCTGTTTAAAAGAAACAAGAAAATGTCATGTCTCAAAGTCATTAAATGAAGTTCACAAAGTGTTTTATGGTCTGGTTTATGTATCATGTAATTCTATATACATTCCTGAACAATTCTGATAACAATATCACAGCATTCAGATGCAGATTCAGGCAGACTGGAAACCTGTAGAAGCCCCAAACAAGTACACCCCACCAACCCACTGCCCTCCAAACACTAAACTACTGCACTTTAGTGGCTGGTGTTTATTGTCTTGCAACAATTGTGTTATATATATGACTGATGTTACTTTTCTAGCGGTGGCGATGGCATCGATGTTGAAAATAAGTATAAAATTGAACAGGAAATGTAGCTTTCACAGAACACATTAAACCCCAAAACACGCAAAAAGACAAACATGAATGGCAACGTTAATAAGAAATAAGGCATATGACGTCACAAACACAAAAAGGGTTGACAATAGGGCTACCGCCTTGTAACGGTCAGTGGCAAAAAAAGGACCGCTGGGGGGTTTAAACCAGGTTATAGGGTGCATCAAATCTCACACTTACCCTACTGTCATCCCAATAAAATGGGACAGTGTAAATAAAGAAATCCCTGTCATGAAATATTCTCTAACCAACAAGGCAGCATTAATAGGCAGTATAAGAAAAAACAAAGATTCTCGTGTATATATAAATACAAAAAAAACAATAGCCTAGAAAGCCACAAAGAAGGTACTCAATGACTTGGCAGAAGCCAGAGCAACAAGAGAATAAACCATTGAGGGCACGACAAGACACGATTGCAGAAAAAAACAAAAAACCTCATCATCCTTTTGGGCTTTAGGTAGACGTCATCATAGGGTCCACAGCCTGTCCGGTCATCGCACAATTAAAGAGGAAAGCATTGTGGCGAACTGTAAATGGGTCCACCACCAAGCATGCAGTGCATTGCAAAATGAAGTCTTGGCTCATTTTCTTACAGCGAGTGTAGATTAGATAAACCAAGCATGTTTATAGTTTAGTGCTAGATCAACCTATATGGATTAGTACAAGTCATAGTGGTACTTACTACATCTTTTTAATCAGTGTAGACTACACCAATCAAACTTAGTTCATCATTGCATCATGATTAGTAATACATACTGGTGACACCTAACATCATGCATCTTACTGTTGACCTATATTTTATAAATAATTGACGTTGTACCTTTTACTGCCAAATTTATTGACAAAGCTCCATGAAGCGAATAATTTAATTTCAGTGGGTAGAATCTTTATTATTAAGTTTGATTGTGTTATGTTGTTTTTTTGTATGGCAAATTTGTATGTTCACAAACTCTCAAATATGGAGTCCTGGATCCGCTCCTGACATTTTCTGGTACAATCAGACATGACTTCATTCAGTTTCTTTACGCTTCAATGACCTTTATAAAAAGATAACATATCAGGAGTCTTGTATGGGAGAGAAAATGAATCTATGTTGTAATAATTGATTTGCAAATTGTTTATGCGGTTTTGAACACCGGTAACGAACGGCGCTTTAGTGCATTTAATTAACTACCTTGTTCAAAACCACATAAACCCCGAAAATTTGCGAATCAATTCTTTACATTGATTACATTATTGTTATAGTACAAACACTAACGAACCTTGGGATATTGGTAATGATAAATACGTGCAAGAAAAAAGAAATATCGTCAGTGTTTGTCCAAACTGTGGAATACGGATGCGTGCACAATTAGCTCCACCTACCACACCGGATGCGTGCACATCTTTAGCTCCACCTACCGAAATGTGAAGTTTATTCAAAATTAGATGCTATTTCTTTTCACCAGCAAGTATCAAGTTAATGTAAATATATGTGTATGAAGTTATCCATGAAGGGTATACATGTATAACAGGGATATAACCAAGAAACACACCAGAAAGTCAACCAGTGAGTTTGTCACTTAACATTTACACACTGTATACATCATTTTTGTTTTGCATTTTTGTATGTGTTTTAAAGTCAATGCACATATTATTTAATTGATTTAATGTTTTGGAGTCGACTTCAAATTTTCACTCCACTCCACTCCACTACTCCACTCCATTCCACCACTCCACTCCACTCCACTCAGCTTTTTAGCACATGCCGGTATTGTCATGAGATCACTCCTGTAGTGTGGTAAATTTTGGCTGTTTCATTATCCCTGGGTAATATGTTTACTTGAGAATTTGGTCCAGTCATCTCAGATTGTGACCAAGTCATAATTTGTCAGGCTGCAGACATTATATGTGACAGTTTGTCTATTATATAATGCAAGAAACACAGGAGGGGATAGTGAATAAAGTAACAGAACACATTTCTGACACCATTAATATTTTGTGCAGTCATGTGCTCAAAAGATTAGACATCTTATGTGACAATAAAAGGAACTACAAAGGTTTACAAGGTGGGGATCTCAATGATTTCCAAGTGATGACACAGGGGCTATTTCCCCAAATGTGGACGACAGACAACTCGCCATCCCATAATTAAGTTCTGCTGGTCTTTTTGCCCATAAAGGTAAAAATTAGTTACACCCTTAGTAAAAACCAAGCCATTGAAATTCCATTGATTGTCCATTTATATTTTAGCCATTGATTTTGCATTGAAATACCATTGATTTGTTGAGAAGACGACGAAAATCCATTGAAACACCGATTTAACTCCATTGATTTGAGGCGAAAAATGTAAAGGAGGTACCATTTGTATGATGTCACAGAAAAATGGTAAAACGATGGTCTAAATATGCAAATGAGGTTAATTATAAATGGTATGACAATGGTTAAACAATGTTTTTTACTAAAGGCTCTGTATTTTGCCAAATTTATAAATTAACCTAATTGATGCAGTTTGGGCGTTACACTATCCCCATCTTAGACGTCCAGATAAACAGAACTGGTACCTTAACTTGGACATAATATGGACGCAAGCACAGATGCATGTACAGAAGCACTTACTCTGAAAAGAAATGTTAACCATTAGTCGAGCTCTCTGTTAGCGGGCTCGACATAAACCAGGGTATTTAATAAAACTGGGCACGACAAAAAAAACTAGATACAAGCTTACTCGCAAAAGGTCAACAGACACCAGGTGAATACAATATACCTCTCCATATATTTTATTTATTGTTTGATACTTTTTCATTCGCAAATTACCAATGCACTGCAAAGATTGAATGTGCGAAAACAGATGACAATACAGATTTCATTTCAAATTGATCTTTCTACTGACTATAAATAGAAATTTCCTCTCTCAATTACAACTATTAAATGAATAAGATGTTTTCATACAATAAGACATTATAGCATAGAGCAAAACACCTACTTTTTAATCATTAACACTGAGCATTTCAAGTTGCTATATTTTCCCTCCAAAAATAAAGACCCAGCTCCCCAGTGGGCACACGACATTGATTCAACGTTGAGATGTGGTTGGATTTTGGTCACGACGTCGATCAACGTTACTTCAACGTTGAATCAACGTTGCCCTATTCAACCTTCAACCATCAACTTGTATGGGTATGAGTACTTACGTTGTATCAACGTTGATTCAACGTTTACCGTTCTCAACGTTGGAACATCGTTAGAATTGTAACGTTGTATAGACGTTGATAATAGGTTGACCATTCAACATTGTGGAATATATATATATATATATGATATATCAATCATATAATTACTAATAACGAGGTGATAGATAACACCATTAATCATTGCAGAGTTATATACTGTACAGTACTCCTTAAATTTCCTCTTTAATTACATATATATTGACGAATTGCATCCGCGGAATTTGTTTTGCAAGTATTCGTTTTGCAAGTAACGTACGTTAGGCCTAATTGCAAGAATAAAATGTCGTATATGTTTTATTGCAAAGGCAGCGTAACCCGTAAAACGTTTATCCTAATTATTCGAAGTCGGAAGTTTATAACAGATGTTACCTCCCCTGGATGTCCGCTAGGAGGCCACTAACGGAAATGCTGACCCAGCCAATCAAATGCAGGGATGTAAAATTTCACGCGGAAAACTGAGATTGTGTCTTGTTTACAAAGAAATGTGTGTATAAAATCATTTTAGTACAGTTATTTCAATATTCCAAAAGCGTCGGTGATCAAGTTCGAAGTGGTAAGTCAGTGTTATTTTGTTTGATGAGAAAAGTTTGTGTAAAATATTTGTGAACAATAACGAATCCCGATCGATTTCGTACTCGTTGGGGCCCATCTTTTTTGAAGTTTTTCTATTCTTTTTTCAAAAAATATTCTCCAACGACCAGTCTCTTGAGGATAATGTTCTTTCCGATACTGCACACAATCAATTTCTGATTATCAATGCAGCCTCGTTTCGGAGGAAAGGTTTTATGCCCCCACCCCCACCCCACCCTCCCAACACACACCATAATCCGAGCATTCTCAGACCTTACCTGCCCTTTTTACGATTTTGATATTTCATCTGCCTAAAAAGCCTCAAACAAAAAGATGAAAAAAAAGGCTTTTAGGGTCAAAGAATGCTTGGATTAAAAATTACGGTGAGATCTTGCATGCAATGTGTGTGGCTCTCCCTGCACACAGTGCCGAAAGCTTTACATCCCGTCCAAAAGATAGCTCATACTTTTGCTGATGGTCATTGTCGTACTGGGTACTACAGAAAGGCAACCGGGTTACATTTATGCATGTTTACAGAAATGTACCCGAAAATTACCGAAATCCAGAATGGCCCTCAAATTAACATAAATGTACCCGAGACAAAATCTTGCGAGAATACAATGTCGTAAAACGCGTCAGTAACGCATTAGTAACGCGTTCTGTTACTTCACGGAAACGAAACTTTCATTAACGATTCACTTTTTTAAAAGTTTAGCTTACATATATTTATAATAGATTTGATGGCGCCAATTTATATTTTGAAAAACAATATTTTTGATATCCCTTTAATGATGATTCGATTATCAGTATTCTCAATGCAAATTTGGCGCCCAAATTTGCGTGTGTGTGTGTGTTTTTCCGGTGGGGGCTTCGGAAATAAAAGTACAAAGATTCCTTCATTAAACTATTCTTGAATGACAAGCTGTGTATTTGTTTACATTTTTGCACGGGGTTTGATGATTTACAACTTCCGGTTTTATGATTTTTATTACTAACTACGGCAGCCTAAATATGTTTTTAAGAACAATAGTGCAATAGTTAATGATAAACAATATTGTTTAAGTACATGTAATTGTTTATCAAGTTCTAAATTGTTTTAATTCCGCCAATGAGATCTTGTTTGCCAGGGTACGTTTCTGTATATTTGGGGACCGTTCTGGATTCAAAGATTTTCGGGTACGTTTCTGTATACATAGATGTACCCGGGGTACCTTTTTGTAGTACACGGAACGCCAATGACCCCATCAGCCATACTTTCGCAGTACCTTAAGCCTGAGTCAAGTGACGGCAAACAAACAATCGTTAATTCTGGCCCCAGCTATTTTTATATCCATCTTGATTTGAGCTTCAACTAGCGCTTCTAGTAGCTATAGCGCTTAAATTGTATAACCATTTAAACATTTTTGTACATAACGCGCAGGATTGAAAGGGTGGGTTATCAATCTGTTTTGCAGCAACATTGCTTAAGCAGCCATTACCCAACTGGAAGCTGAAGTATGAAAACATGTGGAAAGAGTAAAATACTAAAGAATCAAATGATTGTTCTCTTAAAGGTCCTTATTCTCTTTCAGGACGATGTCAAATGGATTGATGGCGAAAATCAATATGAATGGAAATTTCCCTTCAAGAACACAAGTCTCTGCAAACTTATAATTGGTAATGTATTAATTAAAGGTATTAAAGCTAGCTCTGTAGAGGGCAACATGTACAGTATGGCTCACGCGAAGCACACACTTTACTCGATTCGCCGAGTTTGGCCCTATCGAGTGCCGAGCGAATCTACGCCAAGTCAGTCGACTCAGTGTTTGAATTTGGCGAATCCACGCGGCGAAAGTGATCACACTCCGAGTCACTCCGCATAGAATCCAATTAACCATGAGTGCACACCTTTGGCGATTTATTTTTGGGAACAAATCTAAATTTTCAGACAACTTCAACTTGTCCGACATCGCGCTTGAAAAAGAATCAATCGGCAGAAAAATACAAACGCCAAGTGCATCTTTTCCATGCAAAGTTGACATGACTGATAAATATAATGAATACATAAAAAGTCATTTCGAAAAAAATATGGATTTCAAACTTAATGCATTTAATCAAAAGTTTTTTCCATTTCTGTGTCAAAAAATCAGTTCTCTTGCGACCGACATAAATAATTTGGATACCCATAATCCCTAGCGATGTAGGTACCTTTTAGAAAGGCGGAACTAAGAACGGGTTTAATGACCCGGAATTCTTTGCAATTTGTTTGATTATTTTTACTAAAAAACTCATCGATATAATAATAATCAACAGCAGAATCGTAAATCATTTTACAAACACCGATTAAATAAAAGTTGTAATTTCCAGTATAGTAATTACTAATTGTATTTTATGTTCAGTCGCCGCAAAGTCGGTAATAGGAACCGCCATATAATTATCGTGATATTATCTGGGCATTCGAATTTTCAAAAAAACAAAAATAAAAAATTGTCTTCTGCCTTTTTTAAAAGTTATTGAATAATTATGCATTAGAATAACTGCAGTAATAAAATGTTGCACTTTTTACCTGTGCAGTTTCGACTCGGCGAACTCTGAGTTTGTATAAGCGAAGCATAACTCCGCATAATTACGCGATTTGTAAATTCCTCACTCGGCGTGAAATGGTTGTACGCCGTGGCCTTTGATATATTAAATTGTAATAAACTCAGCGAACTCTGAGTTTGTATACACGAAGTATCGTGGCATTATGCGCGAAGTATCACGGCGTAAGTTTGCCGAGAGCAAATTCCCACGCCGAGTAGTTTTATCACCCAAACTCCGCGTAATTACGCGATTTGTAAATTCCTCACTCGGCGTGAAATGGTTGTACGCCGTGGCCTTTGATATATTAAATTGTAAATAAACAGATTCATATATCTTACTTTCCGTTTCAGTAAATTTGTTAATATATATCTTTCTTTCCTTTTCAGACAGTGTCCTGGCTTCCCACCAAGTGGTGGAGACCCTTTGTGGAGGATGAAATTAAAAGGTTTTTAAAATATGCCCAGGAAAGGACTGGAGGTGGAGGAAGAAATAAACAAGACAGTTTTTTTTTTAACTCAATGGCCTGGTGACTATCACGAGAAAATTCAAGGACCAAGGACAGTATAACTATTCCGGCGGAAGGATTTGTGTATGGTGGCGAAACCACTTGACTTTTTGATTGGATTCATGGAAAAAAACTGGAAAAAAACCCGATCGAATGAGAATAACTTAATTGGCATGGTGACTATCACGAGAAAATTCAAGGACCAAGGACAATATAACTATTCCGGCGGAAGGATTTGTGTATGGTGGCGAAACCACTTGACTTTTTGATTGGATTCATGGAAAAAAAACTGGAAAAAAAAACGATCGAATGAGAATAACTTAATATTTAACAGATTTTATTCAACTAAGGTGCACATACCCCTCCAAAGTGTTAGTAGTGAAATGTTTTTATTACATTTCTACATCTGAAAGATTGGGATATTTCAGTTAGAGAATATTCACTCCGAACACAAAAATAACTGTGATGTTGAAATATGCCGTCAATAAAGTGTTGTTGACGTAGACTCTATCCACCCTTAACGTTCAATAAAACAAATAATTTAGGTTAAAATTATACACAAAGCGATTTGAAATGTAATAAATAGATTATTTAACTACTGGGCTCGATTTATATAGGGAAATCCTTCACTTGATGGTGGTCATGTTTGTTCCATTTTAAAGGAATAGTTACAACACTACCATCTCATAAAGGATTTTCGCAGCAGTTAAATAATCTCTATATATCCATTATAGCTTTCATAAATTTTGCCTTTATGCATTTTGACCATTATATGCTATTTGTGTAGGCGTGATCACTGTAGATTGTTATTGTCACATGATCGAAGTGTAGACTTATTGTCGCTGTGGAGATTGTTAGTCAAGTGGTCGCTGTGAAAATTGTTATTATCACATGTTCGCTGTATATACTGTTATTGCCAAGTGGTCGCTGTGGAGATTGTTATTGTCACATGATCGCTGTATAGACTGTTGTCACGTGGTCGCTGTGGAGATTGTTATTGTCACATGATCACTGTATAGACTGTTATTGTCACGTGGTTGCTGTGGAGATTGTTATTGTCACGTGGTCGCCGTGGAGATTGTTATTGTCACATGATCGCTGTATAGACTGTTATTGTCACGTGGTCGCTGTGGAGATTGTTATTGTCACGTGGTCGCTGTGGAGACTGTTATTGTCACATGATCGCTGTGGAGACTGTTATTGTCACATGGTCGCTGTGGAGATTGTTATTGTCACGTGGTCGCTGTGGAGATTGTTATTGTCCGTGGTCGCTGTGGAGATTGGTATTGTCACATCATCGCTCTTTAGACTGTTATTGTCACGTGGTCACTGTGGAGATTGTTATTGTCATGTGGTTGCTGTGGAGATTGTTATTGTAACATGATTGCTGTATAGAATGTTATTGTCACGTGGTCGTTGTGGAGATTGTTATTGTCACATGGTCGCTGTGGAGATTGTTATTGTCACGTGGTCGCTGTGGGGCTTGTTAGTGTCACGTGGGCGCTGTGGAGATTGTTATTGTCACGTGGTCGCTGTGGAGATTATTATTGTCACATGATCGCTGTATAGACTTATTGTCACATGGTCGCTGTGGAGATTATTATTGTCACATGATTGCTGTATAGACTGTTATTGTCAGGTGGTCGCTGTGGAGATTGTTATTGTCACATGGTCGCTGTGGAGATTGTTATTGTCACATGATTGCTGTATAGACTGTTATTGTCACGTGGTCGCTGTGGAGATTGTTATTGTCACATGATCGCTGTATAGACTGTTATTGTAATGTGGTTGCTGTGGAGATTGTTATTGTCACGTGGTCGCTGTGGAGATTATTATTGTCACATGCTCACTGTAAAGACTTATTTTCACGTGGTCGCTGTGGAGATTGTTATTGTCACGTGATTGCTGTATAGACTGTTATTGTCACGTGGTCGCTGTGGAGACTGTTATTGTCACATGGTCGCTGTGGAGATTGTTATTGTCATGTGATTGCGGTGTAGATTATAATTGTCACTTGATTGCGGTGTTCGACAATTTATAAATAGCTAGACTTGTTTTGTTGACATAATTACAGAAATATTTTTTAACAGTTGCTTTCGTTATAGAGATTGATTTTTTTTTATTATTAAAGGTGATTGATTCGATTTGTAGTGAGGTATTATCTTAAACCCCAATATTTTACATTAAATAAAACCCTTACCCTTCTATAAATGCATAATGGACTGTCCTTTTGTTAAATTTGGACCTTTCCATTTATGATATAAAGGGTTGTTTTGGAGAAATGACTGATGAGCAGCCAGACAGTGTACACCCTGATCAGCCTGCGAGTTCTGAGTTCACACTGCATGCAAAGGCTATTGTGGTCATAGCATGAACAGTATATCAAAGGACTATATGGTCGAGCATTTGTACATTTTGTTTCCAGCAGAAAAGTATTTGTTAGAAAATTTGATTTTTTTTTTTGCTCGCCACGACTAATTTAAGTTATAGTTATTTGATTATTAGCAGTCTGATAATTTTTAGCTGTACTTGCTGTAGGTCTTTGCGAGGGTCTTTATAGCAATGAAAGCTCGGACGAGTTCAAAACCCAGCCTGATTGGAAAGTCAAGAGTTTTCCTGAAATTGCCCTGAGTGATTATAGCTTGTCAATATGACCATATGGTGCTAAACATAATTGCTAGCATTACATACCACATCAACATTAAGCCAACTATTATTCAACATTGTTTTAGCGTTCGGTCTTCAACGTTGTTTCAACGTTTGGTTTTCAACGTTGTTTCAACGTTAGAATTTCAACGTTGATTCAACGTCAGAATTTCAACGTCCAATCAACTTTCAAATCCAACTATAAATCAACATTGATTCAACATTGGTACCTGACGTTGATTCAACGTTGATTTGTGCCCGCTGGGAGGGTGTCTGGGTTTCTTTGCACTCATTGTTAGAATCACATTGATTAAATTTTATACGTTGAAATAAATGGTAAATATCAATTGTTTAAAATGGCTTCAAGGAATTCTCATTTTATATTACACCTACTTAAAAATATCTTAAGTAATAAATGGCATTTCACTGGTAAACCAATGGATTCATTTCTGTATCTTGACTTTCTTGTACAATTGAAAATCCATTTTTTTTAATAAATGGATTTAAATGGTCAATAATCAATGGTTTTGTTGACTACCTGTAAGAAGCACCATTTCTTTTTCTTCAAATAAATGGTGTTTCAGTGATTTTTCTGAAACAAATGGAATCAATGCAATTTAAATGGAAAAATACCATTTCTTTTTGCTAAGGGCATCTATACAAATCAATTTTGAATATGGCCAGTGTATTTTTACCGGCGCAACCCCTATGTCCACCCGAGAAGAATTATGACACATTTGTTTTAACATCAACACACTCTACTGACAAATCCATGTCATGGGCAGGCATGGCATACTCACTTACTCTTGGTAGTAACTTGGAAAAATAAAAATAAAAAAAGTAACAAGAAATCCGTGGATTCACATGTCTCGCCTAACGGGGGCTGGACTTAAATATAAAAAGGTCAATGATGTTTAAATGAAAGTTTGTAAACATTTTAGTAACTAAAAACAATCGAGTTTGCCGTTAGCTGAGAAGACATTTAAGTGCATTTGTTTAAAAACAAAATGCTATTCTATTAAAAACAAGAGGCCCAAGAGGGCCTGTGGATGCTCTACTGGCTAAAACGGCTCTTATATCAAGGGTTGTCGACATAAAATTCCCATCAGTAGTTTTTTTAAAACATTGCAAAAACAACAGGGATAAGATGGCCTTTGATCGCTCACCTGGTAATCATGGGCAATAAGTCTGCTGTGTCTAGTCTGGCATGGGCATTTTTTAATTTGTCCCACTTTCTTCTATGAATGAAATTTCATAAAAATGGGTGGGTGGGGTGTGTGTGTGTGTGTGTGTGGGGACATTCTAAACAAATATGGTAAAGATCAGATAAAAATGAAGTAACTACAGATTTAACAAAGGAAAATACAATAATAGCATTTTGTCAACAAATCAAGGGCCATAACCTGTCGACGAACTACATCTAGCTGATTTTCGAACTTGTCCTAAATTGCATTGATATACCATGCTTTGCACAACTAGACATCATACTGAGGCTTCCTGCAACATTTTGTAGAAATCCAACAAGCCGTTTAGGAGGAGTAGCGCCGACAAGAAATTTAAAAAAAAAATGTCATGGGGCCGTAACTCCATCAAAAATCAACGAACCAGAAAAAAAAATGCAATAGGCACAGCAATGCTTCCTGCTAACATGGCGTTAACACAAAACAAAAAAAACAACAAAAAAAATAACAATTAAAACAAAAAAATAATGACATAGGAAATTAAAAAAATATATATCTATTAAAAAAAATATATATAAAAAAGCAAATATATACTAATAATAATAAAAAAAGGCAAAACATCTGGTAAAGATCAGATGAAAAATGAAAGCCCTATCGTATTAACGAGGCAAAATATAGCATTTTTAACTAAATCAAGGGTCATAACTCTGCTGCTATTGGTCCGATCTGGCTGGTTTTCGAACTTGTGCAAGCTTTCATTAATATTAACAATCTGGTAAAGTTTGGTAAAGATCGGATGAAAAATGAAGGCCTTTGGCCAGTAGAGCTAAAAATCATCAGCTCCAAAAAGTAGGTCAAGGTCATAGATGAAATCCAGACATCCAAAAAAAGATGCACTACCAAAAACACAACTATGTCAAAACAGAATATGTTTTCTTCCAAAGATTAAGCTATAAATTAGGTTTAAAACATCTAGTGCATAATACTAGTTCATGAGAAAGTGATGTAAATGTAACAATTAAAATTATCTGCCCTTTGCTTGGATGGTGAAGGTCACATCCACATTTGCTTTGTCACGTTGCAATGTACCACTCAAGATACAACTATAAGCAAAGTTTGAAAGTTCTTAGTGCATACAGTTTGTGAAAAAGTGATCTAAATGCCAAAGTTGAAGGTAAAAATTATAAGGTTATCTGCCCTTGCTTGGAGGGTCAAGGTCACTTCCACATTTGCTTTGTCACGTCGCGATGTACCACTCAAGATACAACTATAAGCAAAGTTTTAAAGGTCTAGTGTATACAGTTTGTGAAAAAGTGACCTAAACGCAAAAGTTAAACCTAAAAATTAGTAAGTTATCTGCCCTTTGCTTGGAGAGTCAAGGTCACTTCCACATTTGCTTTGTAACCTTGCGATGTATCCCACCCATGATGCAACTATAAGCAAAGTTTGAAAGGTCTTGTGCATACAGTTTGTGGGAAAATGACCTAAACGCAAAACTTGAATGTTGATGCCGCCGCCGCCGCCGTAAAAGCAACACCTATTTCTCTTAGACAAAAAGTGCACTTACTTTTCTACACAGATGCATGCTAAATGCAAATACAAAGTCAACCCTTAAACAATTTATAATCATTGTATCACACACAAAGAGTTGCTAGTTGGGACATGTTATCTCTGTAAAGAGGCACTAAAGAGAATAAATAAAAGTCGCTTTATTGTAATTGTTTGTGAAGTAGATGTTAAGTGGATGTTAAGTTTTTCGTGTCTCACTAATTCCTATTGTTTTGAAGTGGCTGTAAGTTATTTAAATGCACTATGGTAACTATGGTTGGGTAATTTTGATTTTGCAACAGTTTCAGGTTCAGTTTCAGTTTTCTTTTTCTTTTTCTCATTTTTCCTGTTTGTGAAGTGGCAGTAAAGTGTTCAAGTGCTTGCACGAACCCACCATTGTCTCATATACCGTTTTAAGTGGCCTCTACAGGTTATTTTAATTTTGAAACAATTGTAGATTATGTCATTTTCTATATCATTAACTACTAGCAAATATTTATAAACAAAAAAGGAAGTAAAAATTGGGACAAAAATACCGTAATTATATGCTTATTCTTGCATATCCATGTTTTATACGAGTCCTGGAAAATCTGATATTACACGTGGGGTCAGATAAAAGTCATGCACATCAACAATAGGGCCTAATGTAATATCAGATCAATAAAAAAGCGACTTCATGTCATTTTGTAAGTATAAATTCTTGCTTATGATATAATTTTCATAAACCTGAAGGTCTGAGCCTAAACCGTGCTATAAATGCCGGTATATTTCAGCCGTGCAATAAATGACAGATTCGGCAGTATTACCATGCGATGTACCACTCAAGATACAACTATAAGCATAGTTTTAAAGGTCTAGTGCATACAGTTTGTGAAAAAGTGACCTAAACGCAAAAAAAATATTAATCTAAAAATTATTAAGTTATCTGCCCTTTGCTTGGAGGGTCAAGGTCACTTCCACATTTGCTTCGTCACGTTGCGATGTACCACCAAGATATAACTATAAGCAAAGTTTGAAAGGTCTAGTGCATACAGTTTGTGAGAAAATGACCTAAACGCAAAACTTGAATGTTGACGCTGCCACCGCCGGCGCCGGAAAAGCAACACCTATGTCTCTTTTTTTCTTCGAAAAGGCGAGACAAAAACCTTTAAAGTTGAAAAATTGAATTAAAATCAGAGTAGGGAGGGTAGAAAATTACTTTAACAATTGTTTTGCGAACATACAATGTGTATATTCCTGACAAACATCGCTTGTATCAGCACCATTAAGGTGAAAAAATGCCTTTTCTGGAAGGGGGACACCAGTACTCGCCTCCACCAGTGACACTCCCAAACCCTCCCCCACTAATACTTCCAAACCCTCCACCACTAACTCCCAAACCCTCCCCCACTTACTCCCAAACCCTCCCCCACATTCAGCGCTAATTGGCACCTTTCAAATTAGGAGTACCATGCTATGTCCCTTCATATGCACACCAGATGTAGGATGACTACAGGCAGAGAGGTTACAGAGGCTTAGCACCCAATCCTTATTACACCATCCTGTTTACACGATTAACAATGAAAATGACCTGTGAACAAATGGCTTGTTGTTGCCAACTTCAGGCTGATACTGAATGCAATTTACATTACAGCTTATCAAATATCATGAAGCCTTACATTCTGTATGGGCAATTTTGGAGTATTTATCAAGCATTTAAAATACCATCTCAATTAATACATTTGATTTTAAACCTAAAATACTTTAAACAGAAGGTAGGTAATTCAACTTGGAGTTTTCAGTTTGTCTTCGTTAAAGAGGCACAGCTCTTCTGTTTTAAGGCTGTATGGTGTCCGTAAGCTTTTTTAATGAATTTTATTTTATCTCATTGATAACCATCTTCTGACAAATTTTGTGGTAATCGTGCTCTAAAAAATTGATAGGGGAAAAGGGATTGGGTGTCTGTGGTGGAGTCAAGCTTTTCAGAGATTTTATAGATATAAACTTCCATGGCTGTCTCTAATAGCTGGCTTATTCACAAAGGAGAATGCCCGCGGACACCCTAACAACCTCACTCGCTTTGCTCGATCACTAATGGTAGCCACCTGTCAAATCGAAGTAGCCACCTGTTTCAACAAGAATTCACACGTCTCGCCTAACGGGGGCGGGACTTAAAAATAAAAGATAAATGATGCTTAAATAAAATTTTAATAAATAAAAACAAGGGAATTTTTGCTTGGGGGTGGTGGGATGAGGGTGGGGGGAGAGGGGACTTAAAAATAAAAGATAAATGATGCTTAAATAAACATTTTAATAAATAACAAGAGGTCAATGACCTTGAAGCTCTACTGATTCATTTTGATTTCAGGAAGTAGTCGCTACAAACTTGTTTTTTGAAAATTTATTTTTAGCTGTGGCGGCCATCTTGAATTTACGGCCGACCTGAAAATTTGCTAGGATCAATTTTCATGAAACTTCACAGGAATGTTGCTCTTGATATCTATCAAGAGCAACATTCCTGTGAAGTTTCATGAAAATCCGTCAAGAAGTTTCAGAGAAATAGTCGCTACAAGTTTTCATTATATAACTCTATGTAAACAAAGATGGCCACTGACTGCCATGATTAACATCGAATCAAAACGATTTTTGACAAGGACCAACATCATGTCATGCTGATCATTTTAGAAAAGGTCCCATATCAATATCACTTATAGTTTTCAAGAAGTAGTCGCTACAAACTTGTATTTTGAAAATCTATTTTTAGCCATGGCGGCCATCTTGAATTTCCGGCCGACCTGAAATTTTGCTAGGATCAATGAGACATTAAGAGCAACATTCCTGTAAAGTTTCATGAAAATCCGCCAAGTAGTTTCAGAGGAGTAGTCGCTACAAGTTTTCATTATATAACTCTATGTAAACAAAGATGGCCACTGGCAGCCATGTTTAACGCCGAATCAAAACGATTTTTGACAAGGACCAACATCATGTCATGCTGATCATTTTAGAAAAAGTCCCATATCAATATCACTTATAGTTTTCAAGAAGTAGTCGCTACAAACTTGTATTTTAAAAATCTATTTTTAGCTTTAGCGGCCATCTTGGATTTCATATCAACATGAATTTTTGCTAGGATCAACTAGACGTCATGGGCAACATTTCTGTAAAGTTTCATGAATATCCATCCAGTAGTTTCAGAGAAGTAGTCGCTACAAATAAAAGTTTACGGACAGATGGACAGACAGACGGACGACGGACAACGCACCACGGCATAAGCTCTGCTGATCTCTGATCAGTCAAGCTAAAAACAAGGGAGTTTTTGTATTTTGCTGAGATGACATTTAGGGGGGTGGGGGTGGGGGTGAGGGGTGGGGGTGGGAAATATCATCAACTCCAAATGTTAGGTCAATGTCATAGATGAAATCCATGCGTCCAAAAAGATGCACTACCCAAGACACAACTATGCCAAAATACAATGTTTTGTCTTCCAAAGATTAAGCTATTATAAACTAGGTTTAAAGCATCTTATAGTTCATGAGGAAGTGATGTAAATGTAACAATTAAAGTACTTGGATGGTGAAGGTCACATCCACATTTGCTTTTTGACACATTTTGGACACATTTTTGACACATTGTGATGTACTACCCGTGACACATTGTGATGTACTACCCGAGAAACAACTATAAGCAAAGTTTGAAAGGTCTAATGCATAAAGTTCGTGAAAAAGTGACCTAAATGCAAATGTTGAAGGTAAAAAATATTAAGTTATCTGCCCCTTGCTTGGAGGGTCATGGTCACATCCATATTTGCTTTGCCACATTGCAATGTACCACACAAGATACAACTATAAGCAAAGTTTGAAAGGTCTTAGTGCAAACAGTTTGTGAAAAACTGACCTAAATGCAAAAGTTGAAGGTAAAAATTATAAGGTTATCTGCCCGTTGCTTGAAGGGTCAAGATCACATCCACATTTGCTTTGTCACGTTGCGATGTACCACCCAAGATACAACTAAAGCAAAGTTAGAAAGGTGTAGTGCATACCGTTTGTGAGAAAGTGACCTAAACGCAAATGTTGAAGGTAAAAGTTATTATCTGCCGTTTGCTTGGAGGGTCAAAGTCTCATCCATATTTACTTTGTCACGTTGCGATGTACCACTCAAGGGTCAACTATAAGCAAAGTTTGAAAGGTCTAGTGCATACAGTTTGTAAAAAGTGACCTAAACGCAAAAGTTGAAGGTAAAAAATTATAAGGTTATCTGCCCTTTGCTTGGATGGTCAAGGTCACATCCACATTTGCTTTGTCACGTTGTGATGTACCACCCAAGATACAACTATAAGCAAAGTTTGAAAGGTCTAATGCATAAAGTTTGTGAAAAAGTGACTAAATGCAAATGTTGAAGGTAAACATTATTAAGTTATCTGCCCTTTGCTTGGAGGGTCAAGGTTACTTCCACAGTCGCTTTGACACGTTGCGATGTACCACCCAAGATACAACTATAAGCAAATTCTAGTGCATACAGTTTGTGAGAAAATGACCTAAACACAAAACTTGAATGTTGACGCCTTCGCCTTCGTCGCCGGAAAAGCAACACCTATATCTCTTTTTTTCTTCGAAAAGGCATGACAAAAATTAGAGACAGCCCTGAACTTCTGAACAATTTGATAATAATTGGATGAAAGGAAGGTCCTATCGTCCTTACGGGGCTAAAGTTAACAGACAGATAGCAGACAACGATCCATCCCATAAGCGCAAAGCTCACAGGGCCTTCACAAGGGTGTAATACAATCATCAATTACAGACGGCCTTCACAAGGATGCAATACAATCATCAATTACAGACGGCCTTCACAAGGATGCAATATAATCACCAATTACAGACGGCCTTCACAAGGATGCAATATAATCATCATTAATACACTTAAAGCCATTAAATTTTTATTTTTATTTTGTGTTTATTTTTAATTAAAATGTCTCCAAGATCAATTGCATAATTCCGAATTTTCTTCTTTCAATACATGAATTTGATCGGTCACCAGATTTATAGCGAATATGGATAATTTCTAACATTACATAACACTACAATCCATCTTGAAAATAAACACAAAATAAAAAACTTGCACTTTTAATGGTGTTAAGTATATATTGCAAAAGAAAAGACAAAAAACTTTTCAAATAATTAATATTAATATGTAAATATGCAAGTTATGAAGAAAACCTAACTGGATGCCGCACGGTTTGAAAAATAATCAAGATAGGGCCGTGTGTTTCCCCCCACCCCCACCCACCCCCACCCCACCAAGATAGCTGTGTGTCCCCCACGCCCTCCCACACACACAAACACATGCACACACACACACACACACACACCCCCACACACAATTCTGATGTTCAGCTTGCTGGTAAAAAACAGTTATATATTGATGATGATACTTAATGGTTCCACTTAAAGTATGATCAAACAATTCACTCAGAAAAAAAACACGCAATAAAATCTCCAAGCATATACATGTACCATAAATTTTAAGGCACATATTGGTTACTGTTTCCTGCAGTGTCTGCCCGTTGGATCAATCAAGTTATAAATATAGATATATAGCTAACCACAAAGCACTTAGCAAGCATTTGATTGATGTGCAGCATGCGATTTTCTGCGAATAATGTGGAACTTTTTAATAATCCCCATAGGTCTGATAGATATATTAAAAGAAAGCAGCAGGCAAAAACGTGTGCCGCCTATCTGACGAGTCTACTACAGAGGTGATAGTTTACATGCAGCCACTAACCTGCTGCTGCAGATGAAAGAAAATATAAAATGCAAAATAATGCAGCTGTTATGTAAATAATGAACATGTTTAAGTAATTTAAAGTGTTTGAAGCAAGGCCTCTGAAGATTTGATCGACCACTGACAAAAGCCAACACAACTGGCATCAGCAGCTTTATAATTATTGTACTGGATGGCCATCTCCTCCCTCAAATACTGAATGATTTAAATGACAACACATTACAAATTTTAATAAATAGCAAAATGTTTGTTTGTTTGTTTGTTTGTTTGAATGGTCTTTTACATAATTTTTAGCAATTTTTTGTGGTAGAGGCAGACCACCCCATTTTTCCTGGGTAGAACCAGTACTGTATACCTCCCACTATACATAATATAAATGACAATTTCTAACGTGACAAGTTTAATTATTTATCTTGTTAGTGGAAAACCGCAGTACATTTTTCATTTATGTCAAATTGATCAATACATTTATTTCCTATTCCAATTAAAGTCTTTTCTTAACTAAACATTTCTAGCAAAAAAAGAAATTATATGGAAAAATTTGTTTTAATATAAAAATCCAATGATCCCTTATTCTTCAAGGTGAAGTCCAGCTTAATAACCGACTGTCTGATCGGGTAACAAGTAACATTTGCTACCATGTAATGTAAAACTAGAGGCCAAAATACTGTCTAACTACCTTTTTTGTTTTGTCGGTAAAAAGAGTTGCCTAATATGATTCATGTTGTAAATAATTACACTGATATATAGTTTCATACCATGTTTCCACATTTCTATTTTTTTCTTTTTCTATTATCTTCCAGTGCCCCCCACTCCAACCACAACCCAAATAAAAAATGGCAGTATGAAAATAATTTTCTAATCATTTTTACTGCATTGGGAATTCTGCAGATATTAAACAGGGAGGCAAATGAAGAAAGCAATTCCAGGCCCATTACTATAGCAACCGATGCTATAATCACAGAAATTGATTATCACCATGAGAAGTGTCAATATTTTAAGATTGCAGAACTTTAAAACTTGAATAATGCATGTTCCTTCAACTGGCAGTTCCCCAGATTACTGTATTGGTTTCATTCAATCAATTTAACATTATTCATCCCACTGCAAGTTTCACAATAAGTGAACCAGGTGCCTTTTCCAGAAAATCTTCTTTTGCAGAAAAACATGGTTACTGATCACTTTTGAGAAGGAATCTCAAAGGCATCTTTCGTTGCTTTTAGACCAGACTAGATGGGTGTTCCACAGAACACTTGTGTTGTCTACCTTGTGCTTATTTCAGCAAGTTTGAAAACAGGGGGTGCAATCCTTCATGAATTATGGAGCAGATTTAATTGTTAAAGTTTTATGAAAAGAGGTGTAACTCTGCATTGGATAATTGATAATGAGGAACTGTATAGTTTCATGAATATAGGTCAATATTTGCGAAGTTATGAGCTAGGTTAGGTTTTATGAAAAGGTCATAACTGTGCCAAAATGAAAGTCAGAGTTATTGGACATGTCAAGGGCATCGAATAATTAATAATTGATGAAGAGTTTTATGACCATATGTCAACATTTTTCCAAGTTAGCCAGGTTAGGTTGCAGGTTGAAGTTTTATGAAAATGGGCATAACTCTGCCAAAATTAATGTGAGAGTTATTAGACATGTGTAACGACATTCCCTAGGGTCAGATGAAGATGTGGGTGAAGTTTCATGAACATAGGTCATTGGACATGTCAACAGCATTGAATAATTGATAAAGAAGAACTGTATAAAGTTTTACGACAATAGGTCAGTATTTTGCAAAGTTATGTTCAAGGTTAGGTTGCAGGTTAAAGTTTTATGAAAAGGGGCAGAACTCTGCCAAAATGAAAATCAGAGTTATTGGACATGTGTAATTACATTTCTTTGGGTAAGATGAAAATATGTGTGAAGTTTCATGAATATATGTCAAACACTTAGGTTATGAGCATGGTTAGGTTGCAAGTTTAAGTTTTATCAAAAAAAAAAGGGGCATAATTCTGCCAAAATAGAAGTAAGAGTTATTGGACATGTGTAATGACATTCCTTGAGGTAAGATGTGGAAGTGTGTGAAGTTTCA
>JAWPHD010009826.1:0-99980 GCA_037043455.1 Cyrtodaria siliqua | reverse complement strand
CACAAATACAGTGTGGGAAATCGTAAGAAATTAAACAATTATTTATATCAACATTTTCGCCAAATTTGTTGAACATCTAATTGATGACACTAATACTACATCCAGTTCCAGTTTTAAATTTAAAGCATTACACACTGCAGAGTTAAAGTGGATTAAGAATTTGCATATACCCTATCCACTGGGCCTCAACGACAATATTTATCAGGAAGGAAATATTTCTCGAGATCCTGATATTGATATTTTTTCTATATTTTCTATTAGGAAACGAAGATATAGGTCACACGGAAGTAGGCATAATGGTAACATAAAAAACAACTTATTTACACATTCCGGTAAACATACCATGCTTTCTTGTCTGACTTCTCTTTCTATATCAGCATTACATAACATTGACGAGGAAGCCGATACAACATTTGTTCGTACACATCCGTTTTACAATACTGCTTCCATCATTCAGTGTTACACGCAACATGTTCTCCGACCTCATATCGATAAAGAATCTGAACACGAATTGTTTTCATGAAAATAAGTTATCTTAACAAGGGTATAGATTTTATTGATTTACCTAGTATTTTTAGAAATAAAAATGTTATTGATTCTATTCCAAAATATTTCAAAAAACACTAAAAATCCTATGATTTGTTACAAATATAAAGAAGGATAAAAATATCGGACAATATAAAACAAACTATTAGAAACATTATTTTGAATTATAATAAAGTTGTTTCAGATCTTTATTTAGATACAAATACTCCATCAGTATGATATTGTAAAGACTCGAAACTCTGCTTTACTATTGCCGATCATGTTATCACTGGCAATTTTGAAATTATCGTCAAACGTTTTCGCTTTCTATTTTCTAAAGGCCCTAAATATAGATTACCTCCTTGATTTTAATACTTCAGATTGCTGAATCTGTTGAAATCTTTAGTGCTAAATGGTGTCGTCGAGAAAAAGCAGATATTCAAGCGCTCAATGATTGGAGGAAACACATTTTTAAAATCAGGGATACTAAAATAAAGTTCTATACATCTAATCAATCATTATTACCATCTAGACCTAGGTTTACGTTTCGTCATCTGAAGAAAGGGATCCAGGATTTTCATACTAAATATATCTTAGTTCCTGCTGACACAGCCTCTGATACTTTTATTTTTGTTTGACGGCTATATTATGTTAATGTTTTAAAAGGGAACTCGGCAGCACCGACACATACATTCTGATTAACTCAAATGAGAGCGATATTATTCGTGACCATATCGCACATATTACCAAGTTTGGGATCAAACTGGACGAGAAGCAAAATAAACTCCCTATAATTTACCGCTTCATTGCAAACTCTAGCGCATGTACCACAACTAATGTCTCCACACGTATAACAGCTTGCCTCAAGGCAGTTAAAGAGCATGTGAAAAAGTATTGTGAGAAAGCCTATGAGAATTCTGGTATCAATTTATGCTGGTCAATAAAATATTCTGGCGAGTTTCCTAACAAACTAATCTACTCAAGTGTCATCATTATCTACTGATCACTTTTCTACACTTTACACTACTTTACCGCATAATCTTATAAACGAAAACCTAACAGTTCTTATACAAAACAACTTTCGCCAGGAAACAAACTACTTTTTTAGCCTGTAACTAAACTATTTTACCAACAGTGATCCCGACGGTTGTACTTCATGGACTTGTCAACAAGTCTGTAAATCACTATCATTCTTATTAGACAACGTTTTTGTCAGTTTGGATATACCGTTTATAGGCAAACCGTCGGCAGTGGCTACTAACTGTGCACCCCTTGTTGCAGATTTGTTTTATGGCTACGAACGTGACTTTATGTTAGGACTTTCTCCAGATACATAAGCTGATGTCATCGACCTTTTTAATAACACCTCACGCTATCTGGATGATATACTTAATTTGAATAATCCTTTATTTTCTTCTATGGTTACAAACATGTATCCTCCAGAACTAAAGCTCAATAAAGCTAACGTTTCGGATTCTGTCTCTCCGTTTCTTGATTTACATCTTTCTATTGAAAATGGAGTAGTAATAACTAAAATGTATGATAAGAGACATGACATTGATTTCGATATTGTTAATTTTCCACAATTGGATGGGGATATCCCCAATACTGTTTCTTATGGCGTGTATAATTCGTTTTGCCAGAGCTTGTAGCCATGTTGAGGACTTCAACCTTAGGATATGTTGTCTGCCTTTTAATTTAGTCTTTTGGCCGTTACTTGTGATACGCAGGCTTCATAACCGCTGATCCAAACTAAATTCCTTTTTGTTTATTTCGCTCTTGGAGGCATACACTTTTATTAGATCCTGGGTCCATACGCCGATGGATATAGGGGATGAAATAAAGATACAAATATTGCTCTAACTAGAGGCCATGTTTTTGACCCGAGCTTGATGCAGCTTTGTCAGAATGTTTGTCTTAATTATATCTTGGTCAAGTTTGAAAATGGGTCACATGGGGTTAAACAACTAGGTCACTAGGTCAATTCTTGAAAAACTTTGTGTACACTCTAGAAGCCGTATTTCTGACCCAATCTTGATGAAACTTTGTAAAAATGTTTGTCTTAATTATATCTTGGTCAAGTTCAAAAATTGGTCACATGGTGTTAAAAACTAGGTCACTAGGTCAAACTTTGGAAAAACCGTGTGTACACTCTAGAGGCCATATTTTTGACCCGATCTTGATGCAATTTTGTCAGAATATGTGTCTCAATTATAGCTTGCTAAAGTTCGAAAATGGGTCACACAGGGTCAAAAGCTAGGTCACTAGTACACTCTAGAGGCCATATTTCTGACCCGATCTTGATGAAACTTTGTCGACATGTTGTCTTAATTATATTTTGGTCAAGTTCGAAAATGGGTCCCATGGGGTCAAAAACTAGGTCACTAGGTCAAATACTTGAAAAACCTTGTGTACACTCTAGACACCATGTATTACGACTCGATTCATCAATGGTATAACAGCCAGTAAAGCATTCACAGGCCCTCTTGGGCCTCTTGTTTATTATTATTTTGAATATCTATACAAGCATGTTTACTTTGTATTAGTATTTTGTTTTATTTGTTTTAATATCATGTTTTGTTTACAGCAATTGGCATGTCGGGGCATAAGCTTCATTCTGTTTCTGACGCACTCTGAATCAGCTGTATGATGTACTGACGCACTCTGAATCAGCTGTATGATGTACTGACGCACTCTGAATCAGCTGTATGATGTATTATTACCCGATCTCCTATATAAATGCTATATCGTCATTTCTTGCTAATTCACTAAGGAAAAGACTGTTCCCGGTGAAAACGAACTGTTACCGGGCTTTAGTTTCGACTGTTTCCCTCACGTGCTGAAATTTCGTTTGCGTGACGTCATGTTGCTTTTTTCACCATAGGTTCCCATTATAAAACAAATTTTCATTTTCACTGTTTCGTACAGTAACATTAATCAGGTAATAAAACAGTTATCACATGTGTGTTTGGGGAACAGTCAAAACTGTTTTCCCTTGGTGTCGGGGGATGTCAGTGTGAACTGTTTCCCGAGGCCTATCGGCCTCGGGAAACAGTTCACACTGCCATTAACCTCCACCTCGGGAAAACAGTTTTGACTGTTCCCCAAACACACATGTGATAACTGTATATTATTATACCTCACTCAAAATTCTCTATGTAATTTCCCCATTCCCGATCAGTCAACAATTGGTAATGTTTCATGGTAATGTTTCATGGCATGAAACATTATCTCGTGCTTCTAAAAAAAGAACGGTGGTTTCCTCAAGTGCTAAAAATAGAACGGTGGTTTCCCAGTTCAAGGGAGATAACTATGGTATAAAATCTAGTCTATGTCAGTGAGCGCTTATTAAAAAGCGTGAATGACGTCATTAAGCGCTTGCAATTATTTACCAAACGACATTTTGCTGTCAGATTTATCAAAACAACAACATTGAACAAGAAATGTCGCGATTTGCAACAATTTCAGAAGAGGATCTTTCTCGGCTGGATTGTTCTAAGGACTCATTATTGTTGTTAATAAAAAATAATTGCTGATTAAATGAATTTTGATGTTTGGTATAATAAAATAAATATAACATCGGTGGACATTACCAATCTCGGGTTGACAATATGTTCTATCACCCTCCATGGGATGTGATATTTATATACTGACGCACTCTGAATCAGCTGTATGGTGTATTATTACCTGATCTCCTATATAAATGCTATATCGTCATTTCTTGCTAATTCACTAAGGAAAAGACTGTTCCCGGTGAAACCGAACTGTTACCGGGCTTTAGTTTCGACTGTTTCCCTCACGTGGCGACGTTACGACGTCACCTATTTTATGACGTTTTGGCGCTAAAGTGTGTCTGACGTCGTGGCGGTTCTATGTACATCTGAATTAGTTTTTATTACCATTATAAAACAAATTTTCATTTTCACTGTTTCGTACAGTAACATTAATCAGGTAATAAAACAGTTATCACCTGTGTGTTTGGGGAACAGTCAAAACTGTTTTCCCTTGGTGTCGGGGGATGTCAGTGTGAACTGTATCCCTCGGCCTATCGGCCTCGGGAAACAGTTCACACTGCCATCCCCACCACCTCGGGAAAACGGTTTTGACTGTTCCCCAAACACACATGTGATAACTGTATACTGACGCACTCTGAATCAGCTGTATGATGTACAAATCTGTTAAATCAATTGTAAAGCCCTGGAAGATTTTAAAGTATTGCTGTATTTATATGGTCAGATACCACTATTGATGTCATTGATTTGGGGCTTCTGATTGGTTGAACAAAGTATAGGGTCTATTAAGGCATATATTCAGATTGTAAGGTAGATTCTGACTGGATTAAATATTAATGAAATATTAGAGGCTGAAAGCATCACATTACCCCCATTTTGCTGGTCATTTTTGAGTGTCATAAGATAGTTCTTTAAAACAAAAGTTAGGCTTTTATCATCCGTTCGGATATTGGAATAGGGGTGTAGGCCAAAAGGCTATAATTGAGTTCTATGGAAAATGCAATAGTGGTATATGACCATATGCTGACGATATTGTACTAGTCTCTCCAACCGATGAAGGTTTACAGAAGGTTTAGATGTACTGTATGCTTATTGTAGTAAACAAAGATTAAAGGTTAGCAAAACAAAAATGAGATCATTTAGGAAAGGCGGTAATCTATTAAGAAACTTAACATTTAGATATGATGGATATATTATTGAAATAATAGACAGTTTTACAGTTAATTGTGTTAACATCTTGAGGGTTTTTTACAACAACACTTGAACCATTGGCTGGGCAAGCGGGAAAAGTCATTTTTAAATTAGAGAACCATGCAAACAAAAAACTTAGATATAAAAGTCGAACAGGAATGCAGTATTCAAGGACTACAGTCAACCAAAAACACATACAGAAACAAACAATATCTTTTTGATCATTAAATCGTTTCGACAAACGTAGCCATCATTAAATATTGGCTTAAAATAATGACATGTGAAAATGCTAAATACATTAAAGTAATATACAATATGATGTTAAATGGCATGCAGAATAATTTAAATAACCAAAACTGGGCATACTCGGTACAGGTATTACTTGTGTAATTGGGTTTTAATAACATTTGACTTTCAAGGTGTAGGACATGCAAATACCTTTAAAACAGCATTGATTTAAGGAAAAGAATACATAAATCGCTATTTCTGGTTTATTCCGAAGTTCATTCATTTAATTAATGTGAAATTTAAACAACTATAAGAAAAATGTCTACATACGTACTAGTATATGAGGGGTTTAAACTGGGAAACTCTATTAATTATAATGATTGGTTATAGTATTACCAATCAATTAGTATAGATCTTGTTAATCATTGTGTGCCACTAATACCCATAAGTATTAACATGTATCACCATTCATTTAAAAGTCTCCGGTTTTGATTGGATAAGAGCCACGATGTATCATACCATATTACCCGCCGGCGATCGGCAATTAAATTCGAAAGCCTACTGAAAACTTGAATCAAAATGGCGGACAGCTAAAGATTCTCCCGATTCAACATTATTGTCTGTTTTTTCAGGGTGCAGACCCTGTTATATCTTTTATTTATTTTCAATATTTGATCATCCGCGAAACAGATGACACATTTATAAATTATAAGCTCTTGTTTCGTCAATCTTTCTTTACGTTGTAGCAAATGTAATTGTAAACATCAGTTATTTCCCTTAGCTTTGAACTGGTACATTACAATACGAATTATCAAGTAAACTACGACATAACCATATGAATAATCACACAAATATTCTCCAAACCCATATGAGTTATAACGTAACCATTACTCAAACGAATTATCACACAAAACTACAACTTTAGGTCACAGACAACCATTGATTTTCCCATAGTCCTCCATTATAGCCTTTGGGGCTACCCGGATGTTCCTATATCTCGTAGCCATAAATGGCATCCCTTGATGCAAGTGACATTTAATGAAGAACTTCTTTTCAGAGCAAATACAATGAGAAATTAGTCGTTTCTGGCTCCGAAGTGACACACACCCAGTATTGCAGTTTTTTCCCGCCAAATGTCAATGTGTACCTACTTTCATTTTTCAGTCATAATTTTAAAAAATAACTACAAACATATTATTAAACATGTATTAAATGTTCCATTTTGAAAAAAACATATTTATGTTTGAATTCTCAAGTTGATCTATTTCAGTCATTATTTTTATCCAATCCATGACTTCACACTGTTAAACATTAGTCTCGGATTGCCTAGACTTTTTTTGACCAATCACAGTCTGTTTTTTTTTAGTTGACACGGACCATAACCAAACGAATTATCACACTAAACTACGACATAACGATACGAACTATCACACTGAACTACCACATAATGATTCAATTCAATTCAGTTCATATTATTTTATTGCAAGATTTTACATGTGTAAAACAGCAATGGATATAATGTGCAAGACCTCGGTCTGAGGGTGTCTCGCCCACCGCGGCAAAACTCATATGAAATAAAAATTATTAAATAATGTCCACCAAAGACAACACTTCATATGACCAAGTATCAAACAAATAAAAGCGAAGTAATCATAAGAAGTTAGGTTACTGTGAATCCAAAATATGACCTTGACCTTGGTATTTTTGTCATTCGGCGATGTCCACCAATGCCAACAATACATATGACCAAGTATCAAAGACATAAAGTCAGGCAATCATAAAGTTAACTGAGGTTAAGTAACCCAAGGTTGTTACCTAAGAAAGGTTAAGTTTGGGGGAAATAACGCAAAATATGTCCTTGACCTTGGTGGGTTTTTTTTGTCATCCAGCGATGTCCACCAATGCCAACTAGAGCTGTCGCCTTCATAAGGCGACACATATACCCCCGCTTCCAGTCTCCCCATTCCCCACCCTACTGTTTGAACAAAGATTGAGTGGAATGAGAATTTCATGATCAGGTAATGGTGGCCTTGACCTTTGACCTACTGACCTCAAAATCAATAAGGGGCCATCTTTTCATCACAGGCAGTCCACCTATTAAGTGTCATGAGATTTGCTTCAGGGGGAGGGGGGGGGGGGAGTCCTGGAGCGGACAAGATTAATTATCTTGTCCCGGTAACCTTGACCTTTAATCTATTGCCCTCAAAATTAATAGGGGTAATTCTCCTACCACAGGCAGTTCGCCTTTGAAGTTCCATGAGATTTGTTTCAGTAAGAGAGATGTTATGGAGCGGACAATGTTTTTAATTATCGGGTGCCGGTGACCTTGACCTTTGACCTACTGACCTTAAAATCAACAGGATTCATCCTCTAACCACAGGCAGTTCGTCTTTGCAGTTTCGTGAGTTTTGCTTTAGGGGAAGAGGAGTTATGGTGCAGACAAGGTTTTTCATTATCGGGTCCCAGTGTCCTTGACCTTTGAACAACTAACCTCAAAATCAATAGGGGTCCTCCTCTTACCACAGGCAGTTCATCTATGAAGATATTTGCTTCAAGGGGAGCGCAGTTATGGTGCGGACAAGGTTTTTCATTATCGGGTCCCGGTGACCTTGACCTTTGACCTACTGAACTCAAAATAAAAATGGTTATCCTCTCACCATTGGAAGTTCATCTATGAACTTTCATGAGATTTGCTTCAGGAGGAAAGGAGTTATGGAGTGGGCAAGTTTTTTTCATTACCAGGTCATGGTTACCTTGACCTTTAACCTACTGACCTCAGAATCAATAGCGGTCATCCTCTCATCACAGGCAGTCAATACATGAAGTTTTATGAGATTTGCTTCAAGGGGAGAGGATTTATGGAGCGAAAAATGTTGCGTCCACAGATAGACAGACAGACGGACAGGGTCAAACCAGTATACCCCCTAAACTTTGTTTAGCGTGGGTATAACAATACAAATGACCAAGTATCAAAGACATAAAGTGAGACAATCCCATAAAGTTAACTGAGGTTAAGTTACCTAATCAAGTTTAGGTTTGGGGAAAATAACGCAGAATATTAACTTGACCTTGGTAATTTTTGTCGTTCAGTGATGTCCGCCAATGCCAACAATACATATGATCAAGTATCAAACAAATAAATTAAAGTTATCAGAAAAAGTTAACTGAGGTTGACTTACCTAACCAAACTGATGTTTAGAGTAAATAACGCAAAACGTGACCTTGACCTTGGTATTGTTTGTCGTTCAGCGAGGTCGACCAATGCCAACCATACATATGACCAAGTATCAAAGACATACATTTAGGCAATCACATAAAGTTAACTGAGGTTAAGTTAAAGTACCTAACCAATGTTAAGTTTGGGGAAAATAAGCAAAATATGACCTTGACCTTGGTATTTTTTGTCGCTCAGTGATGTCCACCAAGCCAACAATACATATGACCAAGTATCAAACAAAGAAAATGAGGCAATCACATACAAATAACTGATGTTAAGTTACCTAACCAAGGTTAAGTTTTGGGAAAATAACGCAAATATATTACCTTGACCTTGGTAATTTTGGCATTACGTGATGTCCCTTGACCCAACAAAGCGTGTGACAAAGTTTCAGAAAAAAACGAGCAGCGGTTGTTATAGTTGTTTTAAAGTTTGGCCGCCGCCGCCGGAAAAGTGACTGCTATGTCTCGCTGACGAGACAATAATGTAAGTTCAGTTGTAAATCGTAATCTTTATGACAAACAAAGGTAGTAGTACAGCGAGAGAAAATGATGGTAGTGTAGAGCAGAACTGATAGTATTCACACCATAGCCTACAGTCAAATAATAAAGTATGATGTAAGTTAAGAGAGATAGGATAGCTATTGTTCACTTTAATAGTGTCAGAAGGGAGGCAACTGAGTATGCATGGACACGTGTGTATATAATTATATATCATGCTTGCCTCCCTATAATAATAATAATAATAATAATAATAATAATAATAATAATCTCTTTATTTCAAGAGGATAACATATATGGCTAAAAGCCAGTTTAACATATGGTCCTCAGACAAAATAGAATATATTTACAGTTTATACAAACGTGATTAAAACAATGGTACAAAAAGAATAAAATATGTCTAGAAACTTCATGATTTTTCTAAAAAGGTGGTATTTGAGATACATTGATTAAGACTGACTCAACCTTTTGGTGATGTGGATACAATATAAAACTTATGTTTAAAACTCGTCATTTGCATATGTTTTTAACAATATAAATATTAAAATTTTAAGAATTACCTTTTAAAACTTAAAGAATTACGTACATATTATCAAGTAAGTGAACATTGTACAAGTGCATATACTGTGATTGACGTAGGTAATACATTGGTAATCAATTTGTCACGTTGCATATATAACAAATAATTTAAAGAACACAATACATACTGCTGTAAGATGATCGTAACAATTAAAAGTGTTGGTATATTGATTAAATATGCAAATATTTTCTGAATGAAATATCATACCTAAAACATTTTTCAACAGGGTCAGCATTGTTTAATAGTAATACACAAACACGAAAGGGCCACTGCATTCTACTTAGTGTTAGGTTAAACCACCAGTCCTAACAATAGTATGTGTATGTGTGATTTAGCCTAAGACAGCAGCACTTTACGCAGGTTTACACTATCCAAAAACTAGCTTTGAACTAAGTATAACTAAGTATATGTTTTATAACATTTCTTTACAAATTAACCTCCTTGTAATCAAGCCCAGTTGACAAAACGTACAAGCAAAATAACCATCCCTATAACCATCTAGACTTAAAGTATACTAAAAGGGAAAAGAAACGCGACACGGGAATTTCCGCTATATATTGTATATACTGAACACTTAATTCCATATATATATTTCAAGGAAATCCCGAGATGTTTTGTAAAAAACAAAAAGTTGCAGTTAGTTAGAGAAAGGACACAACTGTGATGTTGTAAACGTTTTAATCACAGTACACGTTGTAACAAGCAATTCATAAATTCTTTGAAAAATTGAGCCAGTTCAGTACTGTATTTAACGTAAAGAGTTCACAAAAATATTTATCCTATGTTTGCTCACATGCTTGAGCCAAACGCGTACTCTGTCAATAATAAAACTTTGCAGGAATACTTTTTGCTGTGTTGCGTGTTGTTTTAGTATTTTTTCTAAAAGGAAATATCTTACGTAGCCATGTACCATTCGATTAACAGCAGCATATTGTACATACAATATATAGCGGAAATTCCCGTGTCGCGTTTCTTTTTATTTCAGTATATAATACAAATAATAGTAACATATTAAATATTGAATTATGGTTAATATTAAGTAATGAATTTAGGTCCATAGATGCATGCAAATCAAAATGTAACAATATACAACGTTGGTTCAAGCATACAAATATGTACATATACAATACACACAATTAACGAAGTACAAATACGTAATTGGTGTAAACAAAATGAATGATCTTTTCGTCCGGTATCTACATGCAAATCAGTATTTGCACTGGCATTCGATGTGCTGTCTATAGATATTTCTTCCAAACGTGTGTAAACAGTTCAACAGTGATACTGGAGTTAATATTTACAGGTAGGAAATTAAGAATTTTACTTTAAGCTTCAATGTTTATGTGTTTAACAGTAAGTTATTGTATAATTAGTATCACATGGAAAAGTAACATAATTCAACATGCGCCTTATCATAGTGCACAATCTGTACACAGATACCCGCAGTATTTATACCTTGACACAAAATACGAAAACCAAATCTCTGAAAAGGTATTGTCGAAGTGCCTATGTCGAAGTAAGTGATATCTGAAGTCTTTTTTTTCATTAACGTGACTTGTGTATATCAATATATCAATATAATATTACAAAAACACACCCGGCCGCATGGGACTATAAGTCATTGCGTCATACTGCAAAGGAGTATGAGAGTGGACCTTTGGAAACGGCCGAACACGATACATACGAAATATTGCTGTCTCGGTTTGATTGAGACTGTTCATGAACGGTAGTGAAATATGCTTGCTACCATTTACGCCCTCTAGCCCCAGGTTGAGCAGAACTCAATATTCATAAACTCAGTAGTACAGAATTTTAACCATCCCGAAGATGGCATGCATATGGCGGTGGACATAGCGACCTGTATACTTATTACACCTTATGTCCAGCGGGGTATGGTCCCAGTATTTAACAAAATGCTATGTCCCGAAGAGCGATATAAATACAATGGAATTTAGTTAGGAGCAATGGTTATGAAGCCTGCGCATCACAAGTAACAGCCAAAAGACTAAATTAAAAAGCAGACAACATATCCTATGGGTGGTTAAACAATACACAGAGCCTTTATCGGCCGGAGTAGTGAAACCACCGAATCGAAATTTAAGTAAGAACACAAAAGCATTTGAAAATGTACCACCGAGATGTATCGGGCTCAGCGATCTCCAAAGATCGAATGAATAACAGTCTTGATTGCAAGCGCGGGTAGACGTTTTACTGCCGCCACACTGCACAAGCAACGCCACTGTGCTATATAAAAGAGTATGAGAGTGGACCTTTGGAAACGGCCGAACACTATTGCAATCAATATTTATTAAATTTAAACATAATAATTAATGTATAAATAAGTGTCGAACTCGAATAAGGGTTCTGATATTTGCAGAGTGGATAATGAACATTAAATTGTTTGACATATTTCTCTTTATTATTATTATTAGTAGTAGTAGTAGTAGTAATAGTATTCACAATATAGATAAACATTCATAATGAAATGAAAGTCACTATGTATTGTCGTCATTTAGTGTATGTACTATTAACAGTTCTAGAACCGTTGTTTTACAAATTACACCCATGAGCATAATATACATGTAAGATAAACAACAATAGGCTAAGACTGCTTTCATGTGTATTATAAATCGATACAAAATTATACATTTTTTTAGAATAACGTCAATGAACTTTCATAACTTTATTAAATCTGTGTTATTTGTGCTCATAAGTTGCTGAAATTTACTATTTCATTTGTTCTTTAAAATGATTACAGGTCAAAATGTAGTAGAATTCGTCCCTTCTATCTTGAGTGTTACATACTACGCAAACTCTTTAGTTTAATGGTTTGCCATTCTATCTACCTGTTTCGACAGGGAATCTGTGGTTTCTAGTACGGACTTTTAAATTGCCTGCAGGTAAAATGGATATATATTTACATTTCCTAAAGTTTGATTTAAAAGATGTGTAATTATGTTCGCTTTGGGGCTCGTTATTTGTATGATCGATTACAGTAACAGGGTCTTCTCTATTCTGTTTGGCGCGTTTAGATCTAGCCGAATTGAGGCTTTGACCATTATTGGCTTCCATACTCAAATGGGCATCGATTTGGTCATTTTATACATGTGAACTAGCATTGTTCTGACCGTTTATATTTTTAAAAAAGTTCTAAAAATCTTCAATAGAAGCTATAGTGTTATTTTGTTTGGTATTCGGATTTATAATGTTCCAGAATTGTTTAGGTTCTGAATGCTTTGTACATGTTAACATGATTATTCTATCGTTCCGATAACGATTATAGCTGTAGATAGCGTGTTCTTATATTGTTTACTTACGGAGTTTAGAAACGTGTTATAATACTGGCGTTTTGTATTTATTATACACTTTTTTAGCTTTATGACAGAGATTTCTTACTTTATAACACGACTGATACAACCATGGTTTAATAGTGTTCTTATTATTTATCTTTCGCTTAGTATATCCGAATGACTCTTGAGAGCATGTCTCAAACAGTTTATTTATGCTCTCAACAATCTCATCAACATCTTCTTTGGTTATAAGGCGTTTTTCAGACATTAATTTTCATCTGAATTTCAGGACTCGTAATATATCAACATTGTCAATCAATAAAACTATCGGATTTATCGGAGTCGCATAACTTAGTATTTTGTTTGGCGGTTGGGTTGTTTTGTGGTGCTTGTTAATACACTCTTGACTATAAATTAAATTAACAGATACAGGACAATGCAAGTCAGAATATAATGAAGAAAAAAATAATAATTGAATTTTGTTAATGCGTTCAAAATTATATGCAATGGATATAGAATAATCAATTGTGCTGTTGATTTTACAAGTAAACTCAGGATTGGAGTCATCACACTCTAGTCGCCCATGCAGAATAAATAACAGGTGTAGCAGTTTATTACCAAATGAATTTACAGTTGTATCAGCACTGTTTCTATTTAATTGTACGTTTATCATTCAAAGCATTGAACAATCATGTCACATTCGTCTTGTAAACAATGTAAATCGTCCAAGTCTGCGATATGTTCATCAATAATAGCATATTCGCATGAAATGCTAGTTCTGGAGTTAAAGTCTCCAAACGATACGAATCATCATATTAAACTATGACATTACCATACGTATTATCACACAAACCTTCTGCAAACCCACATGGGTTATAACATAACTATAATTTAAACATATTATCACAAAAAACTGCGACATAACCATAGGAATTATCACACTGAAGAACGACATAACGATACGAACTATCACACTAAATTACGACAAAACCATACGAATGATCACACTGAATTACGACATTACCATGAGAATTATCACACAAACCTACGACAAAACCATAGGAATTATTACACTGAAGAACGACATTCCATACGAATTATCACACTGAACTACGACATTACCATACTAATTATCACACTGAACTACGACATTACCATGCGAATTATCACACTAAATTACGACAAAACCATACGAATGATCACACTGAACTACGACATTACCATACGAACTATCACACTGAACTACGACATTACCATACGAACTATCACACTGAACTACGACATTAACATACGAATTTTCACACTGAACTACGACAAAACCATAGGAATATCACACTGAACAACGACATTACCATACGAATTATCATACTGAACTACGACATTACCATACGAATTATTACACTGATTTAGGACATTACCATACGAATTATCACACAAAATTACCACAAAACCCTACGAATGATCACACTGAACTACGACATTACCATACGAACTATCACATTAAATTACGACAAAACCATACGAATTATCACGCTGAACTACGACATTACCATACGAATTATCACACTTAAGACAAAACCATACGAATTATCATACAAAAACTACGACATACGAATAATCACACTGAACTACGACATAACCGACATATCACGCATTGTATATGAAGTATATTGTACACTGTGTTGCTGAGGTTATTAAACAACAATTCATACTGCGGGGAATAACTGCGTTTATTAGTTTGATATAAATACATTGAATTATTTTTTCCATTTATTTTTATCGACGGAAGTAGCCTGCCGGCGGATGTGTATCTTAACATCCTGATATCACGGGACTATGACATATATTTTATCCACCGTGATATACCTGTCTAATATCTAGAACATAAACAGTTCAGTGACATTGAACAAAATATCGATACTAGATAATATAACGCTACACGAATTTAAGATAGTGACATTAAAAAAGAAACATTGAGATATATCATTCATTAGTTAGTGAATTAATTGACAATAAAAAAGATCAATAAGGTGAGTATGTGTTTAATATATGTTTCATAATGATTAAGTAATTAAAGTTAATACATTGTGTTAAGCTTCTGTCCTTGAAAACGCGAAGGAAGTCATTTTCCCACGTTCTAACTGATGACCGCTGCTATGTTACTGATGACCGCTGCTATGTTACACACAAATGTTCGTCCTACTGTTTGATCCTGTAAATATGCTGAAGAATTTCGCAGTCCTTCCCCAACTGTGACAGCCATGAAAATAGCGACATATTTTATTGTCAAGAACTGGAAATTAGAATGATGTTTAACGGCCCATCAACACATTATGGGTTATTTAGAGCCGCTCGAGGGAGAGTGTAAAATACACAGGCGTATCCGGGAACCTGCCCTACCCTGACAATCGAATATTTTTCTATGGTTCTTTAATGTGCTCGAAGGATATACTCCGATACACGGGACCGCCCGGATAACGAACCCCATCCAACGAACGAGGCTAATGCCTTAGAACACACAGACGAACCTCGATGGCACCGGTGAGGCTTGAACCGGGTCCTCCGGTTTCAAGTCCATTTCAAAATAATCATTATGTTCCGTTTCAATAACGGTTGAAGGACATACTTGATTTAAATCAAATTCGATATACTGGATAGCGACGAGCATTAGCACTTAAGCAGTGACTTCGAATTTTATATATTATGAAACATCCAATGGGTACGTGGAGAGGGTAATGTTATGATATATTATGAAACATCCAATGGGTACGTGGAAAGGGCAATGTTATGATATATTATGAAACATCCAATGGGTACGTGGACAGGGTAATGTTATGATATATTATGAAACATCCAATGGGTACGTGGAAAGGGTACTGTTATGATATATTATGAAACATCCAATGGGTACGTGGAAAGGGTAATGTTATATATTACGAAACATCCAATGGGTACGTGGACAGTGTAGTGTTATAATATTCTGCAGCTTTTGATCATTAAAAATGTAAGCGAACCTTAATTCACTATTCACCAAACTTGGTATACAATGTATATGGAAAAAGAGTAAGTTCGACAACGTCTGTGTTATGCACAATATGAGAATATGAACAATTTCGGAGCCGTCTGCGATCAGGGCTGACGCTAACCATAGTATTTACGGCGTATTAGAGGGCTTATAATCTCCCGAGTCTTGTGTCAAAACCTCGTATCTTTTAGCCAATCCGTTCCCCCAAAATGGTCACATGTTGAAAGGCCGTAACTTGATTGGTAAAAAATCACCTCGGGCGAAAAAGTCGTAACTACAAAGTGCGTCGGCTGCAAATGCTTCTCCTGAAAAGTTACCTTTTTGCACTTACGTCCTTTTTGAACGAGGCCGACGACATGCTATATAACTGCTGCATTAGTCTCGACCAAGACCTATGCTATGGGCGGGCGTTATGGTTTGTACAAATCATCTAGTCTAAAATAAATTTAATTCATCAACATTATAGATAATTCAATAAAGCTTGAAGGGATCCACTATGTTTTTTGAAACCATCTTATCAGACATTAAACAATGGGATGCCTGTCAAATATTCCGAGGTGACATTTCAACCATCACCCACAGACAACCAAAGGCATCACGCAACACACCATAAACCACTCACACGCAACACACCATAAACCACTCACACGCAACACACCATAAACCACTCACACGTAACACACCATAAACCACGCACACGCAACACACCATAAACCACTTACACGCAACACACCATAAACCACTCACACGGAACACACCATAAACCACTCAAACGCAACACACCATAAACCATTCACACGCAACACGCCACAAACCACTCACACGCAACACGCCACAAACCACTCACACGCAGCACACCATAAACCACGAGCACGCAACACACCATAAAATACTCACACGCAACACACCATAAAACACGCACACGCAACACCATAAAACACGCACACGCAACACCATACACCACTTAAACGCAACACGCCATAAACCACTCACACGCAACACACATAAACCACGCGCACGCAACACACCATAAACTACTCACACGGAGCACACCATAAACCACTCACAAGCAACACACCATAAACCACTCACACGCAACACACCATAAACCACGCACACGCAACACGCCATAAACCACGCGCACGCAACACCCCATAAACCACTCACACGCAACACACCATCAACCACTCGCACGCAACACACCACAAACCACTCCCACGCAACACACCACAAACCACTCACACGCAAAACACCATAAACCACTCACACGCAACACACCACAAACCACGCACACGCATCACACCATAAACCACGCACACACATCACACAATAAACCACGCACAAGCAACACACCATAAATCACTCATACGCAACACACCATAAACCACTCACACGCAACACACCATAAACCATTCGCACGCAACACACCATAAACCACTCACACGTAACACCCCATAAACCACTCGCACGCAACACACCATAAACCATTCGCACGCAACACACCATAAACCACTCGCACGTCGCACACGCAACACACCATAAACCACGCACACGCAACACACCACAAACCACTCACACGCAACACACCACAAACCTCGCACACGCAACACACCATAAACCACGCACACGCAACACACCATAAACCACTCACACGCAACACACCCTAAACCACGCACAAGCAACAGTCCAAATTACATTGCGCCTATATAGCTGGACTATAAACCCTAGGAATCGTTTGTATCCACTATGCAGTAATTAAAAATTACAATAAAAATGACGGAACGGTGGGCAGATGTTGGGTCATCATTGAACAGTTGTCGGTCACATTCAGCGAAGGACCTATGAAGGTGTCAGTGATGCTCCATCATCGACCCTCAGTGTGGTCATGTTGGCTAACAAATACAAGCATGGGGAGTACAAATATTAAATATATAAAGTTTATCTAGCCGTAACAAATACAGGTATGATGAATATAAATATTAAATATATATAGTTTATCTAGCCGTAAGCTTCCAATGACGAGTAACTTTTACAAGTCAAACTTGCACAGGTAAAAATATTTCATTTCTACTTTCATATGTAGAAATATGATACTGATACAGGAATAAGATTAATATAACACTTACACAAACACATTATTAAGTATTTATTAAAATATATGAACAGGTGTGATTCATATATTGAAATCGGAACTGTTATGTGTGTTAAAAATATTTCCCTAGTGATATCTCTCTCTCTCCTCTCTCTCTCTCTCTCTCTCTCTCTCTCTCTCTCTCTCTCACACACACTCTCTCTCTCTCTCTCCATGTCTCTTTTTTTTCGTTTTTTTTCTTTTTTTCGTTTTCTTTCTCAAGTTCTGCTACTTTCTAGTCTCTGCCGCTGAATGTAACTTATTTCTTGGAATACATATATGAGAAACGACCCTTTAATATAACTGTTTTGTGTTATTCAATGATTACATTCATGTATATGTAATTGTTGTACTGTCATAAACCATATATTGTTTTGCATATATCTATTAAAAGAAATAAAATATTGAAATATAAAAACAAAAAGAGAATGTGTATCTCTTCAAAATACGCAAATAAGTAACAAACCTTATACGCGAGTCAATAAGTAAGTAACTAACTTCAACTGACTTTAACTAAAACATGGTTAAATGATACATGCTACTATTTAACGAGCACTTGAGCTATGTAACAATGCGGTTGTTTAATACAAAACTATGTAGTATTGTACAAATCATTTTTAAAACACACGTTGCACAGCCAAACAACGTTTAATGTCAGCATTATGTTCTCGTGGAATATGTTCATTTATTTGCTAGATATGTTCCGTGTTCAATTGAATAGACTGCAAATTGTTGTCAAATGAACCACAACCAACACTGTATCAAGAAAAGGTGCATGGCCGTACCTTGTATATAATGTTAAGATCGACTGTGGACTTGGAAATGATTATATATCAATATCTGTGACGTGCACTTCGCATTTCAATACCAGAAGACATCGAGAAGCTATATAACAAACACATGTTGCATAATGCTCGCATACTTAAGCTACAAGTGTTCTATATCAATCGATTTCTTCTTTGTAGGCGCGTCTTTATTTGTAACTTCATGTTCACCAGTTCATGTCGAAATCGGGTATTTAAGCGAGAAATATAACGCAGGACATCAATTATTGTATTGATATCGACCAATACACAGGTAACACTATGATTTACAGAAGAAAAAAAGTTGCCTCTTTCGGGACTCGAACACACGACCTTCTTATTTCAAGTCAGGTGCTCTATCCACTGAGCTATAACGCTTCTTGAGAAATGGTATACTTACTACTACATATTAAGATGCAAAATAACTTAACCTATTTGAACGCAGCTCAAGGTGAATCAATAAATATATAGTCCATCTTGTTGCACGTGTAAATTGACATTGCCTGGTGTAATAGTGTATGTTATCAATATGAAACTAATATTCCACCTCAAAACAACCATATCTCGACATGTTATTTAGCGTTTGGTGAGTTTGTGTGTGCGCTAAAAATACTACAACATACCAATAAATGGCCTCAGTCTAGTGGCTAAACGTACATTAAACGTACATCCATCAAACCTTAAAAGCTCAACGTCTGTGGTTCAAATCCCGTTCCGGGCAATTACATTTTTTATCACATATATTCTGAAGCCGTATATTTATCGATGTTACCTGTACGAAGGTTAAATAAGACTGTGATATTTTACGCATCGATTCTGTTCTGCTTAAATGCCGTATTTTGGGGTGTTCGTCGATTTGAAACTACTTCACACTTGACTCATTCATATTCATGAGGTATTATCAGTTAAAATAGAGACTCTGTAGCTTTAAGTTGCACCTACCGTCGTCTTTGTGCCAGCTTTTACTACATATGTACATATCTGTGTACATCCACTCGTCATTTCCTAAATGTAATACGTGTGTCAATGCATGGTGGATGATCTTCGCTGAATATCCTCGATATCATTAGTAACAGTTATATCTGGGGGTGATAGACAAGTATGATTCGAAATACACTGATATACCAATACTAGCTAGAGTGATAGATAAGTTTGTTTCGAAGCAAATAGATAGTTTTTTAGTAAATACACACCGAATTACCAATATCCATACAACTTGTTAGATCTGGGATGATTTATAAGCACGTGTTTGCTTATTTTTAAGAAATAAACGCTGACACACATAACAGTCCGACAAAAACACGTATGACAAATCGCATGAGATCACCTAATAGATAAAGCTTAAGGCGTTTGACATTGTTTATCAAATCATTTTGGCTCTTTATACAACGTAAGAGTTGAAACCAGTCGACGAACCTCTTATATATCGGTGCGACATATGGTGGTGATGTGTCCAGTATGAAAAGGGTAATAACTGGTGCTGTTAATCTAGGCCATGGTTCTTTTTTTTTTTTTATCGCGTACTAAATTATGGTCGAAATACGTTTTCCATTGTGACAACCGAGTACATCTCGATATAATAAATGTGTTATCTTTTTTTTTTAAATATACAACTGTGCCATGAAGGTTTACCTACACCAATTGCATATACACCTCCGAGGTGTAGTTGAATGTAGTTAATATCATAAAAAATGATCTCCCTTTTTATGTCGCCAAGGGGCATTATAAGTGAGGGGAAATGGTCAGTTCCTATTCGATTTTGTTGTTGTATGTATTCGTCGGTTTTAATGGATTATTGATGAACATTTTCATAATTTCGAACCTATGCATACATTTTTTGAGCAGTTATCAAAGAAAACAGCCATGACCTGTTTAGTAAACAAACAAGAACTTTCTTACATGTCTTGCGACTCCACCTTTTCCGGTGTTTTTCAAGTGGAAAACTGTTTTCTGTGTGATGCTGCATGATCATACTTGGGTTGAAGTTGCATCAAATCATTAGTATGTGGCATTTAACATTGATGTCAATGGAAAATATAATTGGTGGTTTCATACCTTTAGCCATTTTAGAGTTACATTATCATGGTATTTAATAACCTATAAATATGTGGTAACATCACATTATGGTAACACGTAACACCGCATTGTGGTAACACCGCATTGGCAATATACATCAGTTTGTTTGACAATGTACGTTTTACAATCGCGTGTTTTTAATATGCGTCCGAACCGTTGATTGATAGTGGCATGTAGATCAGGCATACAATCTTGATCAAAATTACAGCATCATGCTTCACTCAAATGCTTAGTATATTCGGTCGATAATCCTCGCATTAATCGTGAAAGCTTTAAATAATGACAAGAAAAGGTTGATGCAGTGCAAAATAATAGTTTTGGAAAAAGTCCAGTAACTGAGGCAGAAATGTGTATCAATTAAATGCCGGTTTCCGTGAGTACATACAAATGATCGTTTTTTTATAAAATGCATGTGCGCGTATTTACTAGTAAGGCTATACAAGAGGGATCACACGTACGGTCCTGTTGTTTGCTATCTAAGCATGCGTATATCTAGAGCTCATTAGCGACTTACCGAAATATTTTCTCTTAGCCTTTAAATGTTACAGTATAGTCCTCTCCGTTTAGGAATAAAACCATCACTACTTTCCCCGTTGACATCAATGTTCAAATGTTGCAAATGTCAAATCAAGTATAGATAATGCAGCAATTTAATTTTCATATAGAAAAACGGTTATTCACTTGAAAATTCAGCAGAAAATGTGGGTCATAAGACATATAAGAGCAAATAAGAACGGTTTTATGTGTTAACTAAAAAGGTCTAGGGTACAGCTGTTTTCATTGATAGTTGCTCACAAAGTGTATGCATAAATTCGAAGTTGGAAAATGTTCATCAATAACCATTTAATTACACTTCTTATACATACAACAACAAAATATAATAGAAATTAGCCATTTTTCACCATTTATAATTAAATTGACTCTTTCCAAAAAAAAAAAAGAAGGATTACATTTTTATAAAAAGAACTACATTCCTCTACATCTGTAATTGATGGTGGTAAACCTTTACGAAATATATATATATTCAAGCTGTAAGATAGTTGGAATATTGTTGTTATATTCATATAAACATGATTATCTTTGTATTTTACTTATGTTGACTAGTAAGGCTGCGTAGTTTGTTAGAGGACATAGCCTGGCGTAGATTTATTTATTAACACCGTCCCGTTTACTTGCGATGACAATACGGTACGAGTGAGATTTGGAGCACCCTAAAGTATAGAGCGTTCAGTGCGATACCCTCATAACATCAGCAATATACGCATAATAAGCACTCTAAAAACGCAAAACCAAGTTTTCTCAATGCTGTGTCATCAATTTTCATGCACATAATTATATACTGAAGCGAAAAAGAAACGCAAACCGGGAATTTCCGCTATGTATTGTATATTGTATGTACAGTATGCTGCTGTTAATCGAATGGTACATGGCTACGTAAGACCTTTCATTTCGGAAAAAAATACTAAAACAACAATAACACAGCAAGTAGAATTCCATCAAAGTTTCATTATTGACAGTGTACATGTTTGGCTCAAACATGTGAGCCAACTTAGGATGCAAAATATTGCAAACTTTGTACGTTAAATACAGTACTTAAATGGCTCAATTTTTCAAAGAGGAATTTTAACATTGATGAATTTCTTGTTACAAAGTGTACTGTGATTAAAACATCTACAACACCACAGTTGTGTCCTTTTTCTAACTAATTGCAACGGTTTTTTTGCAAAACATCTTTTGAATTATTATGTGGAATTAAGGGGAATGTTGTCCGATAATATGTTTGATCGATAGATCAAACATATTAGTCTCAAATAAATTTATACTAAAAACTGAGAAGAGCCTTTTATAAATGTTGTACCTGTGCTTAACCTTAACATTCCAGAATGCAAGGAAACAAACAAAAATACAATTAATGATAATTTTTTGTAAAGTCACTATTCGCCTAAATTATGTAACCAAATAAATTAGAAGTTTGTTCACTGATAATAATCTACATATATATCATAATAATAATCTACATATACTCCTTATATATCCTATCAATTAAAAGTCAACTATTTTTAGAAAAAGCTCTGAATTACATGACATGTTCTATCAATCAAACAAAACATTCAACATAATTACGACAAATATTTCTGGACGGGATGGGTGGAAAAATAAAGTTATACTAAAGGGTCTTACCCTTTTCTGACGTACTTCCTGATTAAGTGTGTAAAGTGGTCAGGAAACCTTCCGAGGTTTATAAACCAAATCTCCATAAAATAATGGTTGTGAAATTTCTAGTCGCAGAAGTGTTTTAAAGTAGGTTTTCGTTGCGGTGGTAGACCTTTGAGAAAGATCTACGTAGTTTGTGATAACGAAAACTCTGCTGAAGAAGTTTACATTTAATAACTTGATTTCTATCATTGAAGTCAACTCTAGCAAAACGAATGCAAAACTAATATGGTGTTATAACATGTTTCGCCCTTAAAAATCCTGCTATTGATGACATTTTTCGGTTTAAACTTCATTGAAATATTGCAGTGTGTTGTTTTTTTGTGGTAGAAACGTTATAATTTAGTTGTCTAGCAACCAGACGCTGCAGACAAAATTTTACAATTTGCATTCACCAACTTAATCGTCAGATGTATTCCATCTGCAAAAGACATCTACGTGTTTTCGTGGTAAATACTTCATTCATAAATGTGTATCACGTAAATCAACAATCCTAGCGTTTAGAGTTTGCCTCTAGTGATTTGATGTAGTTTATCTGCACTTACTTTTCAGATGTCGGGCACGATCTTCAAAGTCCGGGATGAAAATAATGAAGGAATGGACTTGTTGATATACGAAGACCTTGTGATGCCGACTGAGTTTCAGAAGTTGGACCTTCCCAATAGACTAAAGGCCATCAAAGAACTGGAATACAAGGAAGGCGATGTTCTTCTGTGCACGTCTCCAAAAGCAGGTGATGTTCTTGATGATGTAATAATGCATGGTAATGAAATGCTAGAAGATCGCTCACATGCAGAATGGTAGGAACCAATCAGATTGTTTATCGTACGTGGTAATACGAACTTGCAATGCAACAGGCGTATTAGGTTAGGGTATCTTCTACGTTCGTATGCTGACCTGAAGGGCAGGGTTCCAGTTCCACACATGACAACATTTCAACTTCCAAATAACGTGTATCATGATTAGTATTACTATATAATAATACAATAAACACTTACTTATTACTATAAATCTATGAATAAAACAATAAATACTTACATAATGCATTAATTTAAATCAGCGCACAGTATTTACAAAACAGTATATATGCAATATTCATTCGTTATTTAATAATTGAATATTTATTCTGGATAACCTGAGATGTTTCTTATTTCTTTTGTTAGTTTCTCTGGATGTGGACTTTATTGTTAGAGAATTCTTTTTGACGCGATGTCTTGTTTACACTGTCTTGTCTATTTGGGGCTGTAGACAGGATAATAGCGAGGATTGTTTACACATAAAATCGATTCAAGCTAACCTGTTGGCCTTATTGCCCACAGACTGTTCGAAGTATTCACAACCCTTTATGTTATATTTTGTCTTTTCATTGTATAATTAATGAAATATTGCTCCTTATTTGTAGTAAAGTGCGGACCTACGATGTCATTGCGTTTGGACGCTGTGGTTTCTGTAGGACCCTAAATTTCATTTCGCACTTTTTGTAATAAGCATACGCTACTTTGTAATTGTCGTTGATTCTGTGTGTCGACATAATTATGCCACACAAGTAAAAACTTTCTAATTGTCATTGATGCTGTGTAACTTAATGTGCAAAAATGTGCACGTGTTCTATTTTCATATTTACTCTTTCTAAATGACATGTCGCCAGTACCTAGATATCTCCGCCTTATTGTTGATGTCGGAGGATATTGACAATAGTTTATATAACATAGTTGCACGTGCTTTATACACGTGTGCTGTTGTTTGTGGGAAGGTATCGTTCTGGTTTGATTGGTTGAAATGAGATAAATGATTGACATCCGGCGACATGTTAATTGTCATTGATGCTGCCCGACATATGCTTCACATGAAAAATCATCTTTCTAATTATCAGTGATTCTGTGTGACACTCTGCCACACTTGTACAAGCTACCTTCTAACTGTCATTGGTTCTGTGTGACTTACTCTGCCACACTTGTACAAGCTACCTTCTAATTATCAGTGATTCTGTGTGACTTACTCTGCCACACTTGTACAAGCTACCTTCTAATTATCAGTGATTCTGTGTGACTTTACTTCTTGCCACACTTGTACAAGCTACCTTCTAATTATCATGATTCTGTGTGACTTACTCTGCCACAACTTGTACAAGCTACTTTCTAATTATCAGTGATTCTGTGTGACTTACTCTGCCACAATTGTACAAGCTACCTTCTAATTATCAGTGATTCTGTGTGACTTACGCTGCCACACTTGTACAAGCTACCTCTCATTATCAGTGATTCTGTGTGACTTACTCTGCCACACTTGTACAAGCTACCTTCTAATTATCAGTGATACTGTTGTGACTTACTCTGCCACTCTTGTACAAGCTACCTTCTAATTATCAATGATTCTGTGTGACTTTCTCTGCCACACTTGTACAAGCTACCTTCTAATTATCAGTGACTGTGTGACTTACTCTGCCAAACGTGTACAAGCTACCTTCTAATTATCAATGATTCTGTGTGACTTACTCTGCCACACTTGTACAAGCTACCTTCTAATTATCAGTGATTCTGTGTGACTTACTCTGCCACACTTGTACAAGCTACCTTCTAATTATCAGTGATTCTGTGTGACTTACTCTGCCACACTTGTACAAGCTACCTTCTAATTATCAGTGATTCTGTGTGACTTACTCTGACACACTTGTACAAGCTACCTTCTAATTATCAGTGATTCTGTGTGACTTACTCTGCCACACTTGTACAAGCTACCTTCTAATTATCAGTGATTCTGTGTGACTTTCTCTGCCACACTTGTACAAGCTACCTTCTCATTATCAGTGATTCTGTGTGACTTTCTCTGCACACTTGTACAAGCTACTTTCTCATTATCAGTGATTCTGTGTGACTTACTCTGCCACACTTGTACAAGCTACCTTCTGAATTATCAGTGATTCTGTGTGACTTACTCTGCCACACTTGTACAAGATACCTTCTAAATATCAGTGATTCTGTGTGACTTACTCTTGCACACTTGTACAAGCTACCTTCTCATTATCAGTGATTCTGTGTGACTTTCTCTGCACACTTGTACAAACTACTCTCTAATTGTCATTGGTTCTGTGCGGCGTAATGCATCACATGTGTACAAGCTTCTTTTATTGTTCATTAAGTGTGTATTGACGTCTCTAGTCATGCTCAGACACTCTATGTCCATATATTTGTCATTTACTGTCTGCAAACCCTCCATTCCATGTTTCAGCCCCCACCCCACCCCCTCACCACCACCCCCCCCCCACCCCCCACCAACCCCCACCCCCACCACCACCACCACCACCACCACATACACACACACACACACACACACACACACACACACACACACTATGTCACACAAATAATCGCTTACTTGTACCTTAAGGTCTCCGTCACATAAATAATCGCTTACTTGTACTTTAGAGTCTCCGTCACATAAACTAATCGGTGCTTACTTGTACCTTAGGCTCCCACTGGTTTGCCAACTTGCTGGACCTTATGCGACGAACAGGGCCTATAGACACGTCATTTTCTCTAAGTCTGGCGCTCATAGACTACATGCCATTGGAGACGGTAGAATCACGGCCATATCCTAGGATCATTGCCTCACATATGAAACTCGATCGGCTACCAACTGATCACACGAAAAATGGCGGGAAGACTGTACTTTTGCTTCGTAATCCTAAGGATTCAGCAGTGTCGCTTTATTACCATATGCAGGAGGACAAGCTTTTAAAGAATAAACAATCCTGGAACAGTTTTTGTGACCTCCTACCTCAATGGAGAAGGTAGGTTATACATTTTAAATCAGCACTAAATCATACGTCATGAAGCACGTCATAACAAATGTGGAATGTTCAATATATGTTCTAAAAAATAAAACATAATAGTTTTGAAATCGGTTGAGAAATGAATATTTTAAAGCCCATCAAAGCCCATTAAAGCCATCAAAGCCCATTAAAGCCCATTAAAGCCCATTAAAGCCCATCAAAGCCCATTAAAGCCCATCAAAGCCCATTAAAGCCCATCAAAGCCCATTAAAGCCCATTAAAACCCATATATTTTTGACAGAGATTTTCCCATGCATAAACTCATTCTTGATTCCCTTTCAGAAATTCCTTTCGTATGTGATTCTTTTATTTTTCTAAATGTATCTTTCACCGATATATGAATTATTTCGGTATTGGTTAACTTGTGCCTTAAAACTAAAAAAAAACACATTGGCAGAAACAAACGCCCTAGTCAATAGCAAAAAAAAGACAAATGTACTGTTTAGTTTATACGTTTCAGTACCGTTTGGGTCCTTCTTTGACTACGTGAACTCATGGCAGGCAAACATGGACAAGAACAAAGACCTAGACGTGTTGGTGATATATTATGAAGATCTTAAAAAGGTACAATTGATTATAATAATAATAATAATAATAATAATAACAATTAATGATAATAAGCAATAATGTATATTTCTTCCAATTTTTTATATAACTAGATGGGTGTTCCACGGAACACTGTGTCGCCTGTCCGCGCTCTGTCAGTATAACACGGTTTTTTGGACCCAGATAAATGACCTTGACAAACTGGCCTGACTAAGTTTTCTTGAAGAAAAAAATGAATATTTAACCCATACAATGACCTTCAGTGTACCCTTGACCTTTATAATTTAGTATGGCCATGTCGATGTTGTCATGACAAGTATATTTTGAACGATAGATCAAGAAATATCAAGAAATGAGAAAGTTATAGGCAACGCTAAGTTTTCGTGAAGAAAAAAATGAGTATTTAACCCATATAATGACCTTCAGTGTGACCTTGACCTTTATATTTTAGCATGGTCATGTCGATGTGTATATATTGGAAGTTTGATGAAGAAATATCAAGAAATGAGAAAGTTATAACCAACGTTAAGTTTTCGTGAGGAAAAAAACGAGTATTTAACCAATATAATGACCTTCAGTGTGTCCTTGACCTTCGTATTTTAGTATGGTCATGTCGATGTTGTCATGATGAGTATATCTTGAAAGTCTGATGAAGAAATATCAAGAAATGAGAAAGTTATAACCAACGTTAAGTTTTTGTGAAGAAAATGAGTATTTAATCCATATAATGCCCTGCAGTGTGACCTTGACCTTTATATTTTAGTATGGTCATGTCGAAGTGTATAAATTGAAAGTTTGATGAAGAAATATCAAGAAATGAGAAAGTTATAACCAACGTTAAGTTTTCGTGAAGAAAAAAACGAGTATTTAACCTATATAATGACCTTCGTTGTGACCTTGACCTTTATATTTTAGTATGGTCATGTTGATTTTGTCATGATGAGTATATATTAAAAGTTTGGTGAAGAAATATCAAGAAATGAGAAAGTTATAGGCAACGTTAAGTTTTCGTGAAGAAAAAAACGAGTATTTAACCAATATAATGACCTTCAGTGTGTCCTTGACCTTCGTATTTTAGTATGGTCATGTCGATGTTGTCATGATGAGTATATCTTGAAAGTCTGATGAAGAAATATCAAGAAATGAGAAAGTTATAACCAACGTTAAGTTTTTGTGAAGAAAATGAGTATTTAATCCATATAATGCCCTGCAGTGTGACCTTGACCTTTATATTTTAGTATGGTCATGTCGAAGTGTATAAATTGAAAGTTTGATGAAGAAATATCAAGAAATGAGAAAGTTATAACCAACGTTAAGTTTTCGTGAAGAAAAAAAACGAGTATTTAACCCATATAATGACCTTCGTTGTGACCTTGACCTTTATATTTTAGTATGGTCATGTTGATTTTGTCATGATGAGTATATATTGAAAGTTTGGTGAAGAAATATCAAGAAATGAGAAAGTTATAGGCAACGTTAAGTTTTCGTGAAGAAAAAAACGAGTATTTAACCCATATAATGACCTTCGTTGTGACCTTGACCATTATATTTTAGTATGGTCATGTCGATGTCATGATGAGTATATGTTGAACGTTTGATGAAGACATATCAAGAAATGATAAAGTTATAGCCAACGTTAAGTTTTCGTAAAGAAAAAGATGTGTATTTAACCCATATAATGACCTTCAGTGTGTTCTTGAACTTTATTTTAGTATGGTCATGTAGATGTTGTCATGATGAGTATATATTGAAAGTTTGATGAAGGAATATCTAGAAATGAGAAAGTTATAACCAAAGTTAAGTTTTCGTGAAGAAAAAAAGGAGTATTTAACACCTATAATGACCTTCAGTGTGACCTTGACCTTTATTTTTTTTGTATGGTCATGTTGATGTTGTCATGATGAGTATATATTGAAAGTTTGATGATGACATATCACGACATGAGAAAGTTATAGCCAACGTTAAGTTTTCGTGAAGAAAAAACTGAGTATTTAACCAATATAATGACCTTCAGTGTGACCTTGACCTTTACATTTTAGTATGGTCATGTCGATGTTGTTATGATGAGTATGTATTGAAAGTCTGATGATATCAAGAAATGAGAAAGTTATAGTCAACGTTAAGTTTTCGTGACGGACTGACTGACGGAAAAAAAAGGTTGTTTTAAATACAAAATGTGTATAAGTTGACAATTTGAATTGCATAAGAAACATGAAATATGATAGCGATTATAGTGCTAGAAGAGAGGTGGACATTCATAACTCCATCTCTCGCTCTCGCTCTCGCTCGCTCGCTCTCGCTCGCTCGCTCGCTCGTTCGTTATACATGTTACGTGTTTGCATTCATATTTAAGCAGCTTAACTCCATACAAACTTTGTTGGTCTTCTTTGTTATCAGGACTGTCTGTCTGAGTTGAAAAAAGTACAAACATTCTTCGGCCTGGATAACACCGATGAACGACTTCAGCAGATCATTGAGCGTTGTTCTCTAGACAAACAAAACTCTGGTGTGACTACAGGCAGAACATTTGTATACAGAATGGGTAAGCCGTATATTGTTGTTGTTGTTGTTGTTGTTGTTGTTGTTATTTCTAAGTTTAAAGTCCCTCCGCCAACGAAAACGCCTGGAGAACCCTGGTCGTTATGGGCACAATAGAGTCTGGACTTCTCTAGCTGAGTATGTTGGTTGATCTGGTGCTGCTGCTGTGTTGTCGCTTCTGTTGTGTGTATGTAGATGGTTGTCGCTGTCGCTCTGTGGTTGTCGATGTGGCGGTGAAGTGGGGGGTATTGAACGACGTCTACGTGGTGCTGCCTACGCTACTGGACGATCCCCTTTAGGGCCACACCCATCACAGCGCCGCACACACCACCCGATGGCTCTCGGTCTTCAGTCTTCTGTCCTCGGCGTTGATCCGCTGTGGCGGTGTAACTCTCGGCTCCGGACTTCTGACTTCAAACTTCTGGCCACCAGAGGATGTGTGCTGTGACGGGACGCAGGAGACATCTTCACTCTCGGTCAAATGACACTCAAGCTACTGAACCGAGACAAACCAGTTCAGTAATACCAGTATATTGACCACAATACGCGAATAAAGTGCTCTTACTAGTAGTGGCGTATAGGGCTGGCAAGGCGACCCATATACAAACACCATGAGTGTCATCAGTGCCCACGCTGCGACGTGCACGCGGTGAAGATCTAGGTGGAGCCGTATATTGTTGTTGACTTTTGGGTAAAGTGCTCACAAGCATTGACAATGGGCTCCAATGCATTATTTGTGAGACAACATGTGGTTTGTAACTCTACTGGCCGATTTATGGGATGAACTTGAGTTGTCCGTCGTCCGTCGTCCATTGTCCGTCGTCCGTCCGTCCGTTAACTTTTGCCTTGAGAACACTCTAGCACCTTCATCATTAATCGGATATTTACCAAACTTTGCCAGGGTCTTTATATCAATGAAAGAGCGGACAAGTTCGAAAACCAGCCACATCAGATCAGTAACACCGGAGTTATGGCCCAGTCTCTAGCACCTTCATTTATTATTTGACCTTTACAAAACGTTCATAGATTGTTAATATTAATGAAAGCTCGGACAAGTTTGAAAACCAGTTAGGTCGGATTAGTAACACCAGAGATGGGGCCCGTGTTTTTTCTGAAAAATGCCATTTTCTGCATTGTGAACACTGGCACCTTCATTTATTATTTGATCTTTACCAAACTTGCACAGATTATTAATATTAATGAAAGCTCAAAAAAGTTCGAAAACAAGCCAGATCGGATTAGTAACACCGGAATTACGGCCCTTGCTTTGCTGAAAAATGCCATTTTCTGCCTTTGGAACACCCTAACATTTTCATTTATTTATTTGATCTTTATCAAATTTTACCTGATTGTTAATATCAACGAAAGCTCGGAAAAGTTCGAAAACCAGCCGGATCGGATCAGTAACAGTAGACGTGTGGCCCTTGATTTTCTTAAATATGCTAAATGCTATATTGAAAACCTTTATTTTTTCGTTTTTTAAATTTTATGACCCAAGAGGGTGCAGCAAGGTCTCGGATTTTGCCTCCGCCCACTGGTAAAATCAGAAAAAATACATATGTTGTCCAAAATTTTATCCTTATTCACACCATATACAAAAGGAGTTTTGCCCTCCTGCCTATATGGATACAGGGATACAACCTGTATCTACAGGGATACAACTTGTCGGAGCTCAAGTGGGGCCTCTAGGGGGTAATCGGGTTAAAGCCACACAAAAATGCATATCTTGTCCAAATGTGAATGGTTATGATTCACATTTGGTATGGCCATCGATGGACTCGAGGCACAACATATAGAAAACGGGTTGTGACCTCCTGCATAAAGCAGTCCCTCTACAGGGGAACTTACTGTAATTTACTATTAAATAGTTTCTGCCATGTAAAGCTAACTTCTATACCCTTTGAGATATCAAGTTCATGTGTGGCGTTTCTTAGATGTGTAGATGCGCAATAAGATTTGGTATTTTGGCTCCATCCAATGGGACCCATAAGTGGGGTAATCCGGCAAAATAACACACAAAACAGTTCTAATTTGGTGTGGTCATGTATGGAGAATATAAAACGGGGTTTTGAGAAATTATTATTAAATTCACTATAAAATATGTTTTTTGAAAGTCTCGTTGAATCTCTAAAAATCTCGCCAAAATCGCCCACAACGTTGGTGCGATTTCAAACGTCCTATTTTCCCCAGGCCCGTGTAGCATAGCGTAACGAAGAAATCAGAAGCGGGCCGGGTGACCGAGGCTAGGTCTGCGGAAAATAGGACGTTTGAATCGCGCCTCACGTTGGGGTTGATTTTGGCGAGACTTTGAGAGATTTTATGAGACTTTCAAAAAAACATAATTTCAAATTAAATTAATATTAATTTCTTATTTTTAACTAATGAGAAGCAGCAAATGACGTTAACAAGTTTAACTAGTGCATCAACAATTAAGAAATAAAATATTTCCAGCGGGCTTATATTCTCCCAGATCAAAACCTGGTGGGCGGGACTTGAAGACCATCGATACCAAGGGCCGTAGTCCCGCGGTTTCGATGTGTTTCAAATCCCAACCACCAGGTTTTGATCTGACATGGATTTTTATGTATTTTATGCACACATTTTCGAGAGTTTGAACATAATACACAATCTCACAACTTACATTGTATGTCCATCTCTCAGCACCAAACGAAGCAAATAAACAGCTTTATCGTGTTTCGAACACGTCCAATTTGTTGTTTTTACGTAACGTTCGTTGCTTTCAAATAAGATAATCGTTGTTTTGGATGTTTTCCGACGTTGAAAATCGTTTAAAATGACGTTCTAACAGTTGAAGGACATGACGCCATAGGTTCATAGCTTTTTTAAAAACTCCTCAAAAACTCCTCAATAAATGAGAATTTTCATAAATCATGTTAGATTTGACGTTGTAGGTTTCTTTACGTTATTAACGCGCGAATAAATTGGACTAATCGCTAGTTGGCGCTTTAATTGGCCTAATCTGCCAAGACCGATATCTGCAAGTATAAGACATATGCATGATACGGTCTAGGCAGGCCGAGACTAGGTTAGCAAAATCCAAGCCATTGGATATACATTGTTTGTCCATTTATTTTTTAATCAGTAGTTTTGCATTTAAATACTATTTACTTCTTGCAAAAATAAATAGGTTATGAAAGCCTGTACTGTTAACGAAACACTGGGCGTTGCCCTCTTTATTGTTGTAGTATTAACAGGTGTAAAATATGTTCACATACACAAAGTTTATCTCTACTGATCAATCAGGTAATTAAGATATTTTTTAATAACTATTTGGATAAGAAAAAATACATGAAACTGGTCGGAATATTTTAAAACAGTCGTCAAGAAGACAGCCTTTGTAAATTGTGTACACTTGATCATGTTGAAGATGAAATTCCTTTTATGTTAGATTGTCCGCTATATATTAATGAATGAAATATTTTCCTATCAGAAATATTGATAGTGTATGGTTAATCGAGCATGGATGTTTGTTGTCTTTTACAATATAGTATGGAATGAGCATTTGTTCATGTATGCAAGGGTAAACTATAATAAAGTGGGAAGAAAGAGGGTGTGCATTTCAATATATAATAACGATGTACATTACATTTCAGGAGATATTGGAGCCTGGAAAAAACACATGACCGTGGCACAGAACGAGGCATTTGACACGGTAATCGAAGACAAGTTGAAGAACAGCATTTTTAAGTTCCAATATGAATAGGCCGACAAAATGGCAGACGGACTGATTACGATATGGTGTTTAAACAATGCGATATCAGTAACTGGAGAGCACCATAAGCCATGGCAGAGTCTTATAGCAATACATGGAATGGTAAAACTATGATAGGCGGAGATTAAGATATATATTTATATTTACACAAGATATTGAATGTAAGATCGTGAAAAGAAAATCAAAGTGTAATGATCATCCACAGGAGAAATGTAATCATACAAACAAGTCGCGATAAATTTAAATCCTGAGGTATGTCATGAACCGAGTATGCCAAGAACTTCGTAATAATGCTGATGAAACGGTGTGCTCTCTAACTTGTTGTGTAATATTGTTCATACAAATACAATTGTACAGAACATATGCGCAAAGCGGAAAAGAACATTGAACATGCGATAGCTGATCGCTGTTGTTTAACTGTTGCTGAGACGTTACACAGGGTTGTATGGTTATTTGTATCTACACAGAGCTATGACATATGTGTAATAATACAAAAACTAATAATAATGACGATATAATCAGCATGATTTGATGCAGTGATCTTAAAATAGTTTTATATATTACATAATATTTATATCGTGTGCCAGAAATTTATATAAACAAACTATTTATGATAATGTACAATATTTAATTAAATCTTCGGCAGTGGTAATTTCGCAGATGCTTCCTTACTCTATTACCAATAATCTGAGCCTTCTCTGACCTTACCAGTCCTTTTACGATTTTGATATTTCATCTAGCTGTGTATAATTAAAAAAGGCTTTTAGGGATAAAGAAATTTCGGATACATATACTATTACCTACAACTACAAAAGCCAAACACTTATTGTGGTGTTTCCTCGATTCGCTATGTAAAATATTAACTGTAAATGCGATTGCGAATCTTAGGCAGATTTTCCTGATAATATGTGTACTGTTATAACTTCTACTTACTCTGATTTATTAAAAAAAAAAACATTTTTATTGTATATTTATTGACGTTTGCCAAAGCGTTCAACAGCTATAAAACTATTGCATGCTTTCGCAAAGTGTTTTTATCATTCTGCAATCAATGTTTGGCAGAATGAAATCCAGTGTAAAGGTGAATCATAAATAAACAGTATATTTTGATTTTTCTATTATTATCAGGCATAAACTGTTTCCTTGTTGGATTCCGATACTCTGCGCTTCAACAGGGAACCAGTTTATGACCGGCAATACTTTGTTGTTATTTATATGTTTTTAAATGTCTCATGAGAAACTTGCATTAAAATACATGTATTGAAAATCGTTTGACTTAAATGCCGAGGTTTAATGCTGAGGTGTATCATAATGTTGATTGATATGCCCTGTATATTAAGAAACACATTTTCGAATTTAAGTTATTCAGTTCATACGTAATGATTGAAAGAAGAGACATCTAATTCAATTTAATAAAAACATAAGAATCTGTTCACTATGTCCTAAAATATAATATGTTTCTTGTACAAAAGAGTATGAGAGTGGACCTTTGGAAACGGCCGAACACGACATATACGAAATATTGCAGTCTCGGTTTGATTGAGACTGTTCATGAACGGTAGTAAAATATGCTAGCTACCGCTCACGCCCTCTAGCCCCGGGTTGAGCAGAACTCAATATTCATAAAATCAATAGAACAAAATGTTAACCATCCCGAAGATGGCATATGTGTAATTTCTTCATTATATGTCAGTAATATGAATCACATATATAATACCTTAAATTTAATCTTGTTTAGAAAGCAACCATTTTATTATGGCTCTAGAACACAAAACAGCAGTCTTAAGGAAACTAGCCCCCACCCCCCCCCCCCACCCCCACCCCCACACACACACACACACCCACACCCAATAACGGTCAAATTACACTACAAAACTTGTTTTCAAAACTCTAGCCAGGTGTTCAGGTAATATAATAAGGTATATGTGCCAATTATAAGTATAGGTTTATTCAGGACTTCTTTTAAAAAGCGTGATTAAAAAATATACGTACAATAAATTATGAGTTGGTAACTCTTAATTCGACGCTCCAGTTTTGGGGTTTGGTCTGGCTGGATTCTCAAAATATGTCAGTTATATATAAAGACCTCGTTGTCAGTAGTTTTAAAAACAGTGTACATATGTTGTAAAATGTGACTGTTGTTGACGGTCGGATAGCTTCTATAATATATATAAATGCATGTTAAATACTAGAAAATAAATCCTAGATAGTTTGAGTTCAAGCTCGTTGTATATGGCACTGACAGACATACATAGTAATGTATCTAAATACGTGCTTATTGTTAGAAAGGAAATCCTAGATAATCCTAGACAATAAACGTTCGTTCTATGTGAGATGCATGTATGTCATGAAATAATCTCGGGTAGAGCGTATTGGTCATACATAGCTCTTGTGAGCACTTGACGACATCTATCAATCGCATGCTAATCCATTGTTCAGTTGAAACATATTCACCAGTTGCATGATATATTCATGTACCATTTTGTTGGAGCTACAGCAGGGCCGTTCAATAAGTTTATATGTGCGTTAATGCGTGTAAAATTATAGATATTTTACAATCTATCTCTCTAAAGGGCAAAATTGTTTAAGGATCCTTTCGTGTAGATATGAAAATGACGTGTGTTGCCACGTGTGTCACCGAATGAGCGTGGTAAATGATGGTTTACGGAACGTTGGGTTATAAAGTGCATTGTTTTCCAGTCGTGGCCGGGAATGTTGAAAGTTGCATTGATTAAAGCGGTCGTTTGAAAGGGTGAAATTCACAGGCACTATATGGTCAGTATATCTATTTTATATAAATTTCTTGTACATTTGTATTCAATGGGAGTCGCCATTTTGTTTCGTGATGTTGCTACATCCGGTCAGCTATTATATGATTCTTAACTTGATACAACTAGCATATGATTCTGAAGTTAACTTTATTAGATATAAGTATCGTAGTCGATCATTAATTGTAATACAATATTAAATTGATAACGTTGTATATTTAGTGCATTAGTTAACGATGCGATGTGATACATGTCGAGGCGTATAACTCATTAATTGAATTACAAAATTAAATTGATAACGTTGTATATTAGGTGCACTGGTTAACGGTGAGATGATAGACTGGTATATATGCCGATGCGTATACATGGCGTTGTAGAATACGTATACATTATTAGAGAGTGGCTCACATATATTTACTAGATAATGATTTGTTTGTATAATGATAATTGTATAAGATGGTTGTGTTATTGAACCGACATCTAAAAGTATGTATTATTACAGTCTAAGCCTCCCGGAGTGGAGCTAAGTATTTTGGTGTGTAGGCCCTCTAGGTTATTCATCGCATAACGTAATGAGCGAGTAGAGACGGTCCCCGTACCTGGACAACATGGTCAGGTTCTCATAGGAGCAACAACCCCTGGGACACGTGGTGGACCCGTCATCAGACCTCAGTGGAAGACCTTCAGCACACAACCTCGGTCATTCAATCACCTATCATTGGAGTCGCGCATCATGTTCATAAGCTCTCTCGCATCAATTGAATTGAATTGAATGTTGTTTAACGGCTCTTCAACACAGTACAGGCTATTCAGGCCGCCCCAGAGAGAGGGGAAGGATACATAGGAATCCGGGAACCGTGCCCTACTCTTATTATTGAATATATTCCTATGGTTCTTTAACGTGCTCGGAGGATAGACCGATACACGGGACCGCCCGGTTTACGTCCCCATCCGACGGACGAGGCTAAGGGAAAGTGTCTTGCCCAAGAACACACCGACGAAACTCAGTGGCACCACGGAGGATCTCTCTCGCATCAAATACATCGCGTTAGATTATCATTATTTGTAACGTTTCGGATCATCAACATTGTTGTAACTTCAACAACACTTTATTGTCGTATATAGACAGTCGACATATTCAGTATGTGTGAAAATACTACGAACGTCTTATACGTTCATGAGAACAGTCTTGTTTCATATTTCATCTGTGTATTCGCTTGTTTTCCTTAATATGTGTATATATATCTAACATATTTTAAAAGCTGCATTAAACTTATGCAAATGCAGTCACCGACATGGATTCGTTCATGAGTTAGTCCCAACCACTAGGGTCAGTCATCTTGCGACAATGTATTTACTAATATGTTTACATATATCTCTCTGGATAAATGTGGTATGCCTTTAATTTGACCCTAGGCCTCAGGCCGAAATGACTGAGTAAATATATGTATGTGTCTACAAGATAGCTTTTCTGAAATGAAATATACTAGTAATCAAATGTCATATAAAACGTTCCCATTTTTTAGATATAAATGATGATTATTTGTACACGTACAGGGTACATAAAACGTTCGTAGACAACCTGGAAGTTTCACATACATTTTAAAACGTATAACAATACTAGCGTTCTATATACTAATGTATTGCTATAAAATATAAATATTCTGAAGAAACACTTACATATAAATAATTGGGATAAAGAACGAGGTATGATAAGGAGCAAAATTGGCCACAGTATTGAAATTTTGAATGCACACAATTGTAATACCTATTTGAGATAAAAATGATCAGTATTTAAACCCAATAAAAGTAAGTTTAAAAGCTCTAAATTAATTGAAGCACATCACAAACAATGTCTTTCTTTCAAAAAATGGAGTTTTTGTTCAGTTTTATCAGTTTCAGTCAGTGTTTGGTCTTAAACATATGGAGCGCATCCTCGAGCACAGCTGATTTTGCTCAAACAGGTAATTGACAGGGACACATAATCAGCCAAAAAAAGGTGTGCTCGGAGGTGGACTGTATATATTTAGGATCAAAAACTTGACCTGAAATATTTACCAAAAATGTCATTTTTTGAAACCCAGCGAAATCGTATAGATAAATAAAATAAATAAAAATATCTTTCGAAGATCGAATATGATCAATTTACGTTAACGTGCACAACAAATTATAGTAAAATAAAAAAATTCTATTTTTACTATTTTGGGGGCAAAAATACCCCCTTATCATACCTTGTCCTTTGAACAAACGGCGATTAGGAAGCGTGTGAATACTGGATTATATTTAAGATAAATTGTGTATACAAAACAAATGAAAAGATGTCAGAATTTGAAGGAAACTTGACGATTCGTCAGTATTATTATCCGGCTTCGCATTGTTGTAAATTTAGTTGACCTTTAGTTTAGTGCCTGCGGTTAAAATAACTATGCAAAACACTAATAGATAAACACTAATAGTGCGTGGATGATAGCACGACCTTTTAATACATAAATGATTTCAAATAGGTGTCCGGGTAACCCAATCGTTCCTCACCAATGCAATCCGGGTTCGATTCCCCGTCTCGACGTCGCGAGAGCGTACGGTGGCGGTCACTCGGACACGTGAATTTCTACAGGGTACTCACGTTTTCATCCGCGCCATCGAGATTTATATAAGCTGTGTTGCTATGTAGCTTGTTTCCTAATCGATGTTAAATAAATGAAGTTTATATGGATGACTTCAAAAAGCCTGAGATGTTGTCCACCAACACATTTGTGGATCTGCTCTTGCCACTAGGCAGTATATTTAATATATAAGGTTGCTACAATTGAATCGCATTATCACACTAGCTGTCAAGCAATCTTTCTGGATGGTCATCAAAAATAATGGGGTGGTATGTGTGTGGTGATTGGTGGCGTGGGAGGGGGAAATAAAAATGAGTATATATGTATACTGTCACATTCATCATTTAAGTAACACAAATATGTAATAGACAAAAAGAAGAAAACACATTCTCCCTTTCTTTTCCAACTAAGTATAATGGTCCAAATTGTGCGGCGATCCGTCCCGTTTAAGCAGGGCAAGTGACTTTTGAAAATATTTCCAGAACTCTGGCATATATGCATTAACATTTTATTGTTTATTGGATATGTTGTAAATCCAGATAAATGAAAGATTTAAACCCCAAACAAATTTCCAAAATAGTTCAAGCCCTACGAATCAAGAGTACAATATAATCGGAATACTGAGGCCCTCCCGAGGGGGTCCATGTTCCCTTGTTCCCTGAAAATATGACCCAATGTCCCCTTGTTCCCAAAACATATTTTGCTTTGTTCCCCAAAAATAAAATATTTCATATTTCATATGTGGTGGGCGAGACATCCTCAGTCCGAGGTCTTTTTTGATATATCCAAAGCTTTCGATCGTATCTGGCACGCCCCTTGTTCCCCAAAAATATAACAATAACAGACAATGTTCCATTGTTCCCCAAAAATAAATGGCCATGTTCCCTTGTTCCCCAAAACCCTGGGAGACCCTCAACGGATTTCATTTAAATGTTCAGCATTTAATGAAACAGTTGTCACTAATTTTACGGAAACAACAACACCAGTGAATTGTTTAACAGCATGTGTTAAAGTAGTCTATCCCGCCAACAGCAGCCACATTTCACGCTTCCTTCTGTTATCTACTGTTATCTACTGTTATCTACTGTTATCTACTGTTATCCTTGTTATCTACTGTTATCTACTGTTATCTACTGGTACCTACTGTTACCTACTGTTACCTACTGTTACCTACTGTTACCTACAGTTAGATATTGTTATCTTTATTATCTACTGTTATCTACTGTTATCTTTGTTAGCTACTGTTATCTCTATTATCTACTGTTATCTACTGTTAGCTACTGTTATCTACTGTTATCTCTGTTATCTACTGTTATATACTGTTAGCTACTGTTATCTCTATTATATACTGTTATCTTTGTTAGCTACTGTTATCTCTATTATCTACTGTTGGCTACTGTTATCTACTGCTATCTACTGTTATCTACTGTTATCTACTGTTATCTTTGTTAGCTACTGTTATCTCTATTATCTACTGTTATCTACTGTTATCTACTATTATCTACTGTTATCTCTGTTAGCTACTGTTATCTACTATTATCTCTTGTTAGCTACTGTTATCTACTGTTATCTACTATTATCTACTGTTATCTACTGTTATCTGCTGTAATCTACTGTTAGCTACTGTTATCTGCTATTATCTACTGTTAGCTACTGTTATCTGCTGTAATCTACTGTTAGCTACTGTTATCTGCTGTTATCTACTGTTAGCTACTGTTATCTGCTGTTATCTTATCTGCTGTTATCTACTGTTATCTACTGTTATCTGCTGTTATCTACTGCTATCTACTGTTAGCTACTGTTATCTGCTGTTATCTACTGTTAGTTACTGTTATCTGCTGTTATCTTATCTGCTGTTATCTACTGTTACCTACTGTTATCTGCTGGTATCTACTGTTATCTCCTGTTATCTACTGTTATCTGCTGTAATCTACTGTTAGCTACTGTTATCTACTGTAAACTACTGTTACCTACTGTTATCTACTGTTATCTGCTGTTATCTACTGCTTTCTACTGTTATCTGCTATTACCTACTGTTACCTACTGTTACCTACTGTTATCTGCTGTTATCTACTGTTACCTACTGTTATCTACTGTTATCTACTGCTATCTACTGTTATCTACTGTTACCTACTGTTATCTACTGTTATCTACTGTTATCTGCTGTTATCTACTGTTATCTACTGTTATCTACTGTTATCTACTGTTATCTGCTGTTATCTGCTGTTACCTACTGTTATCTACTGTTATCTACTGTTATCTACTGTTACCTACTGTTATCTGCTGTTTTCTACTGTTACCTGCTGTTATCTACTGTTATCTGCTGTTATCTGCTGTTATCTACTGTTACCTACTGTTATCTACTGTTATCTACTGTTATCTGCTGTTATCTACTGTTACCTACTGTTATCTACTGTTATCTGCTGTTATCTACTGTTATCTACTGCTATCTACTGTTATCTGCTGTTATCTACTGTTATCTGATGTTATCTACTGTAACCTACTGTTATCTACTGTTATCTACTGTTACCTACTGTAATCTACCATTATATGCTGTTATCTACTGTTACCTACTGTTATCTGCTGTTATCTACTGGTACCTACTGTTATCTGCTGTTACCTATTGTTAGCTACTGTTATCTGCTGTTATCTACTGTTACCTACTGTTATCTACTGTTATCTGCTGTTATCTACTGTTATCTACTGTTATCTACTGTTATCTACTGTTACCTACTGTTATCAACTGCTACCTACTGTTATCTACTGTTATCTACTTTCCTTGGCAGGTGGAACGCCTTTATCAACAGCTAGTCCCGCACACATTCCATAGGGCATTAAGCAACAAGTCAAACCAACACACTGACATGGAAATACAAAATTTCATCCTAAATTTAAATTAATGCATCGTCTATGGTTGTGGGTTGAACGGGGTTCATCTTAGGACACTATAAACTTCTACATGAGATATAACGTCGGTCTGATGTCGGTCTGATGTCGGTCTAAACACCCCGTCTTGATCCTCGTCTAACATTCAGACGAACAGGCGTATGTACGAACGAGCACATGGACAGGTACGAAAATGCACATGGACAATGATTAGTGGCTTCATACAGCATATGATTACGTGTTCTTGATTCTAAAGAACAGTAATAGTACCATGCTACCGTGATGTTGACGCATCACGTGACAAATTGAATACTATCTGAATGATTTGAAATTATGTTATTTTTTACCATTCTTAGCACGAGTTCTTGTTGCTAAGGTCTACCGAAATAATAACAGTCCGCCCTTATTATTTCGGTAGACCTTAGCAACAAGAACTCGTGCTAAGAATGATAAAAAATAACATAATTGCAACTCATTCAGATAGTATATTCAATTTGTCACGTGATGCGTCAAAGCTGACGCTACGTTTATAGAAAAAAACTCTTGAGTCTTTCAAAAAAAAGTGTATTGGCCTTTTTGAGTAAATCTATGTTTTTAAAAGTAGGCATTTAGAAAAGCGTGTGAATGTCAAATATTGCGTTCAAGTTAACGAAATTACCAGTACTTTAGTCAGTAATCAAATATGGCGACGGTTTATGACAATTTAATGCTTCGCTTGAAATGAGATGAGTATCACATCCCTATATCTAATGATTTATTCATTTCAGATTATTGTCGTTTTACTCATTTTTTTACGGATGGAAGATAGAGCTTTGAATTGGTTGGTTGAAACAGCATATCTTTATCAAGGTATATCTTTATCAAGGTTAAAGTGTTTCTCTAGAAACGAAACAAATATTTGAAACTAGTATTCATGGAACACAAATTGTATTACACATTTGTATAGAATCCATAACGAGTTCATTGTTAACATTGATGCTATGAAACGTTACATACACTGTTTTGGGACGAGATTCCAGCTCCTGTTTGTTATAAGTATGTCTTTCAGCAAATACCACACCGTTGCGCCATGTGCAATACCTCGGTTGCACCGATGCGTATTTATGTAGTTTTATAAGGGTATAATTCATAGTTTTGATATAAAAATAATGTTTTGAGATTTTGGCTTATTACTATCTTGTCTCCATGGAATCTCACACATATTTATATATTTATCAAACCTCTAAGTTAATATTTGAACCCAGTTTCATAATATAACTTGGTCGGTTTCTGGAAATGAAATAGTTTAAAATGTTATTTTCTTGTTTCAGTAGAAATCCGAACTGTCGTCCGGAAGGGCGGACCGATATGCACGTGCTGGGTCCATGGAAGTGTACCTGTAAAGTATCATGAGTGTGGCTACGAATCTGAAGAGTAATTGAGTGGTCAACGTTTTTTATGATCGGGTCATGGTGACCTTGACCTTAAGTCTATTGACTCCAAACTATATTGGGGCCATCTTCGTATCATGGACAGCCTATCTGTGAAGTTTCATTAAGTGGCTATGTTATGGCGGGGACAATGTTTTTTTCATTTTCAGCTCATGGTTGCCTTGACCTTTAATTGACCTCAATGGTGATGACCTTGAACTTATTGACACCAAAGATGTAAAGGATCATCCTCTTACCGTGGACAGTCTACTTGTAAATGTTTCATTAGTGTGACTACGTGTATTGAAAAGTTATGGAGGGGATAAGGTTTTGCATTAACAAATCATGGTGACCTTGATCTCAGTGACCTCAAAATGGGTCGTTCTCTCAACATGGACAATCGACCTGTGAAGTTGCATGCAGCTGGCTACAAACATAGAAGAGTTATAGTGGGGACAAGATGTCATTATCACAACATGGTGATCTTGACCTTGAACCTATTGATACCAACATCCTCACATCATGGAAACTCTCAATCTCTCTCAGAGACCATATTATTGACTTCTGTCAACGTCTAACAAAGTAGCCTGCGATCACATGATAATTTGTCACATGACCATAGCTAAAATATCAAAATGGCGAACGGAACGTCAACACCGTGACTTCACGAACTATCGGCTCCTGATTGACAAGTTAATAATCGAAAGAAACACGACTTATTTTCTACATGATGATATATATTTTAAGTTAGTAATTTAATTTAAGGTAGGTTGTTAAGAGCTATGTGATACTGGAAAGTGCTGGTAAGCAAAATGCTGTACTGTAACCCTATGGGAACGATTTGGTGGTGCCTATTTTGAATGCTTTAACGGCGGAGTGATATGCCAAAATACAAAGCTTTATTCTACCGCAATATAATTCTGAACATAATTTACAGTATATTTAAAACATCTAAGCCGAAAAATTGTTTTCTTTTGTAATTTATGCATTTCATATAAAGTTAATTCAGAGACATATTAGTGCGATCAAGATATTTTGCATTTCCATCGTTTTTCATCGTTTGCCAAGATTCTTGGTATTTGATGAGACGTAGGCAGAGGAGTATGTGTATGTAAGGAAGGACAACTCTGGGTAGAGATTGGGAAACTCTACGTGTAAACGTTAATTTGTGTGGCTGAAAGTTTGGATGAGTTATAGTGGTCATCTTCACATCATAAAATATCTATGTGTAAGGTTTCATTAGTCAGTTAATGTGTGGTTAAAAGTTTTAACCAGTTATAGAGCGGACTGTATATGGGTCCTCTCATCATGGACAGGTTGATATGAAGTACCCAGCCTTTCATGAAGATTATTAAATCATTTATGTTTGTTTTCGGGTTGTGCTGCGGAAACACAAGTTCAGAAAATTTACTAACTTGTGCCCATGAATACGCACTTTTTTTATTGATTTTAGAATGTTCTGTCATATATATTAAAAAGCACCTATGTATACGTTTCATGAAGATATCACGAATGGTTTTAGAGTTGAGGTCCGAAAATGAGATTGTGACACACTGATTGATTGATGTGACACATTGATTGATGTGACACACTGACTGATTGATGTGACATACTGATTGATTGACTGAAGGACGAAAACTGTTATCTCACGGAGCATAATTAGTATCATGTTTCAAAACCTTTAGTAACTGACCTCTGGTTGATCCATGTATAGTTCAAAATAAATTTCTGAAGAAATGTCATTTAAAGCTTTAACATACCCTATTAAATGTCTAAGTACCACACTGGACCACAGCGGGAACTTCATTCAACAAACTCAACAATCCGGGGTACAAACGCGTTGGCTCCTTTGTAAATGTATTAACATGATTAGCGGCGCTCATTTTTAACTCATTTGCAAATGTAATTGAATGAAATGAGGTTGTAGGCCCGCTAATATATCATATTATGTTATATTGGAAGGCAACCTCAGAAGGAGATGCGATAAGTCGGCTGAAGCACGGACGGACGGACGGCCGAACGATGGACAAAGAGCGGTCCCAATAGCTAGCATTTCATTCTTCGAATCAGGTGTGCTATATAGCATGGTATATTGCCTGCGTAGTCGAGGGTTAAGACGTTGCGTTGTAAACTTTTTCGCCTCTCACCGCTACGGGTTTGAATCCCACTAGGAGCTCAACTTGTGAGGAAGTGTCGATTCTTACGGATAGCGGGAGGAAAAATGGGTTGGTCTGCCTCTACCACAAAAAAAACTCGACTGTCATATATGGCCTAAAATGTGCTAAAAATTACGTAAAATACCATTCAAACATACAAATAGCATGGTATAGTATTAAGAAGGAAACATTTGCTATTATCACAGATTTATTGGAAGCCGTTTTGGATAAAGCATAAAGATCAAAGTAACTTGTAGAAGGTAAACAAAATATGAATACAATAAAGGATAAGAATGTACATGTAAAAGTGAGAAACCTTTGTATATCTAGCATAACAACAACAACACAAGCATTTGACGCGAAACAAACGCGCTGCTATGCGTGATGAATTTGGAGAAAAAACAACAGCTGTCCGTTTGTATGCAAGAAAAGTATCAAAAAATCTATCGTGCAGGATGACACGTGTTGACATACCTTCGGTATTGGTGCTGCATAAAAACTAATTACAACACGTAAAATGTCAAAGGTATGTGATGAACACTAAACGTGAAGGTGTGGATTTTTGCATATATATTGGCAGTTACGAGATATAAACAAACTAATCAAACATCTGTGCACGATTATCTAAGATATATTCTTAAAGATAGCACCAACAACTATGTAGATTTGTAGGAAAGTTTTCGTAAATATGTATTATACACGACCATTTGAACCATTGAGATAAAAAAAAGTTAAGAGTAAATGTATAACAATAAATCAAATTTAACTTAACAGTTATTATTCCTTTAAAGTCGAGGATTCAATAACTTTTACATTAAATAAACTAAATAGAAATGCTGTGCATCGTGGTGTTAGCCATGGAGTTCCTTTTCCGCGAAATATTTACATATTTACACTGGTTCAAAAATATCCTAACAAAACGACCAAAAACATTTCACATGCGACAATTCTAAAAAGCCTTTAGAGACCATGCATTAAATGCAGAAATATTATAATTGAAACGTCAAAATAAAACCTAGATTAACAGTGTTTTTTAGAAATCTTGTAACAAAGCAAATCACACAGTTCAGTAAATAGGGTAGAATATTCCAGTGTAAACTTAGTCTGGATCATCTTCGACGCTTGATACAAACGTTTTGACAGTTTGTGCAGAAATAAATTTGAAACTGGAAGCGCGTGACCGTAATTATTTATTTTATTATTAAAGTATTTCTGACCATCAGCATTTAGTTCGTCGATATAAAAATGAAGTTTCCCTCTTTGTTTATCTTTTTTGTTTATTAATACATGTATTGTCTTTCTGCGTTTATGTATATCTCGTATGGCAGGTGTTAATAGAAACGATACCAGTGTATCGGCAAAAATCAAAATTTGTCAGGAGGACTTCTAGACGTTTGACTTGAAAACAAGCAAGCATCGCAGATGATCTAGACTAAGTGTAAGCCATGCCAATGTTTTGCTTGTTTTACCGAGCCCGTGTGGTTCCCGGACGAGAGTAGGGCCTCACCCTATCCTGACAGAGGAGTTGAATTCCGCCAAATTCAATTTCATTTGTTGTCCTTTCTTACTCAGATCCTTTCAAAACTGTATCACTAAAACTCGTGTACACAAATGTGTTTTGGTCCCACTGCTATCAGAAACCCTCATTGGGAGAATAAAGTACTTTGGGCCTCCTATTTTCATATGCACATAGCACCTTATTCTCCCAAGGTGAGATACAAAACACTCGTTATCTTGGTAGTATGCAATACAGTTTTAAAGATACGGTGCAATATTATGTAATAGTATGTAATATCAGTTGTTCGGATCAAAAGTTAAACCTCGGGTTGTAATTCACGTTCTGCCCCGAATATTCATGAAGGATTCTTATCGTATGCCTTTAATTATATAACCATAATAAAATAAAATTAATTACGATGACTGAATACCTCAAAAGACCACGGGAAGATGCGTAATACACTTTGCAAAGTAAATACGGTGATGGTGTACTTAAATTCGTATTGTATTGGATAACAACAATATACCCGTGAATAAACCTATACGTTTAATCGGCACATACTTTATTATATGACCTGAACACCTGAATAGAATTTTGATAAACGGTTTTGTTGTAATTGTGCCGTTATTTGACGGGTTAGTTTCTTTAACACATATCCAAGTCTAAGTTTACTGAAATAGAAAGTTTACTGTAACAGAAAGTTAACTGTAACAGAAAGTGAATACATAAAGGCAACGTCCATGCACACAATGTTTCGTGAAGGTTGTTCCGGAAGAACTTATGACACAACACAATTTGTCAAGTCAAGGTTAAAGTTCAATGTGACCTCGAGCTTTAACCTACTGATATCATGCAGTCGCGCACAACTTTTCATGCCGATTGGCCCATTAACATTTAAAATAACAAAATTTAGACGTAAATATAACTTCATTAACATATTGCCGGACGCCGATGCCGGGTAAAACTTAAGCTCTATTCGTCTTCAAATAGCCCAGCTTAAAATGTAAAGACATGAAAATACAACACACACGCACGCACGCAAGCACACACACACACGCACTAATAAAAAAAAATTGATAAATGTGTACTTAACTACATTACTATATGTAACAAAATATGGTACGTAAATGTGTAATAAATAAATACATTTCGTCTCAGTTAAAGGGACACATGGCAATTTTGAAGTATTAAATCAGCATTAAAATAATCCAGTATCATTTTGACATTAAATCTGTTGGCATATATTTTTAAATACAAGTTTGAGTTTTCAACTTCTTTTCGTTATTTTACCATAGGCTAGAACATATTATTGTTGAAATGTAATCAACAGTTAGTAATATGCAAAAACAGTTTGCTTTACACAATTCTTATAACTAATATTAATGATTGAACAAATGCAATTTATTTAGAAATATTATCTTGACGCGGCGAGTTTTTAAAAAATCAAGATTGTCGTGTGTCCCTTTAATATAAAGTGATATTTGTCGTTAACATAATCGATGGCAATATCATTTAAGTTAGATCCCAATCATAAGCCAATCACAAGTTGATACTCTCGGCTTCTCATAACGAAACAGAGGGTTTGATTGTACCGAGATTGGATCTATGGTGAACAAGATACCACATTATAAATGACAATCCAGGGGCACAGCTGACGTTTGAGATAATGTTTATGGTTGAGATAAAGATCATTCTAAATGCATCGTTGTAATAAAATATACCGTTATTTACTATACATATGCTATAAAAGTAGAAAATGACTTTAGTATACTAAAGTAGTATTCATGTATTATTCATTAGATTATCATAATTCTTCTTCTTCTTCTTCTTCTTCTTCTTCTTCTTCTTCTTCTTCTTCTTATAGTATTATTTAATTTTTTACCAAAATCGTGAAAAGAAAAGAATGTTGAATGTTATTTAGGGGTCATCAACACAGTATAGGTTATTTTGAGCCGCCCCAGAGAGATAGGAATGATACAAAGGAATCCAGGAACTGTGCCCTACTCTTATTATCGAATAGATTCCTATGGTTCTTTAACGTGCTCGGAGGATAGATCGATACACGGGACCGCCCGGTTTACGTCCACATCCGACGGACGAGTCTAAGGGAAAGTGTCTTGCCCAAGAACACACCGACGAAACCCAGTGGCACAACGGAGGACTGAACCCGGGGCCTCCGGTTACAAATCCGCCGCGCTACCGACAAAAGAGAGCTTATTCTAGCTGCCCAAGTTATTTGCACAAGCGGTCTCAGTAGCTGTGGATAACGCCTTGTATTTAGAGCTGCAGACCTCTACTCCGCAATGGTTCGCTCCCTGACGACAGCATGCCTGATTGGATATTCATCATTAATCTCACCTCTCTCTGAGGTCGCTCTCCCAATATAACCTAATATGATGTGTTAACGAGACGTAAAAACCTATTTAATTCCATTTAGCCTTTTATTACCACATGAGGAAAACGTAGATTATGGTTATGGTTACCCATTATATTGTTACAGAAGCCCACCCAGGTAGTTAATACAGAAGTGTTGTGTTACATCCATTGACAAACATGACATGTGGTGTGTATTTAGATCGACATATTATATACAATTCACATAACATATACATGACGTCACAATATAAACAAATAATAAAAATAAACATATATACTAGTACTCTGTTGCAAAAGAAAGTGTACACTTAGAACATTTTACTTTACAACCTATCCTCTTTATCAAGCGACAGTCCCTTAAGGATTCAACCTGTTGAAAAACAAATGACAACATGATATTGGCAATAGAATGATAAACATTTTGTTACCAAACATGGTATATTTATTTGGAATTTGTGCATTTAATTCTAAAAAAAACTTTATACAATTAAATCTAAACAAAACTCAGTGTACACTTTCTTTTGCAACTGAGTAGATTAAATGGATTAAATGCATACAAGTTTATGAACAACATATAGAAAATATTTTACTATTATTAACAAATATGTAATATATTGCATATAAGTGTATGGCTGTTGCGGTGTATTAAATCATTGATTGTGCCATCCCAATGTTTCTCAGTTAAACCGAGGTATTATACCATAGTTTCGATCAACTGTTTACTAATAAATCTTTGTTTGATCAAAGCGTATTCCACCGATATATAAGCCAATAAAGATAAGTGTTGTTCCCCGATTGGAAGGCATGTAACAAAACGAAAGAATGTAAGTTATGTTTAAGAACAACATGTCTAGTTCGATTTCTTTGGAAAAGCCAGGGAGTCCCTGGAAAAACAAACAAAAATGCCTCGTTTAGGCCCTAGGCCATTTTGGTTTTGTACTAATTAACCTTGTTCGTGTGTGAGCATAACAAAGATCCGAAAATTTGACATATGAATATAATGGGACTTTGTTGGTTTTTTTGTGGGGGTGGGTGTGGAGAGGGAAGGGGTTCTAGTGCTAATATAACTATTTTGGCGTTCGATGGTGTGTATTTTTTTGGTTGTTTTGTTTTGTTTTTGTGTGGTGAGCCGATAACATAGTTTGGGAATAGTGAACAGTTAATCGTATACGGTTGTTTAAAGGCACACAAACTATAATGCTAGTCTGTGTACACGGCAGGTATATACGTTTGCTTAAAGATACACAAAATATAATGCTAGTCTGCATGTATACACTGCAGGTAACATAGGTGCACCTACGATGCACTTCGAAACTGTTAAACCGTTTAAACAGATGCATTCATGTGGTGTGTGTTATATCACTGTATTGCGTACAGTAATGGTGAATTGTGTACAGTAATGGTGAATTGTGTACATCAATACACTAAGCAATAAACTAAAAGATGGTCAAGCCGTACTTAGTGATCTACGAAATGAAATCATATCGCAATAAAATGAACATATTCTATACTATACTGTCAAGATTTAATTAAATATATACATTTAAAATATTACCAATTGTGACACATATAGGAATCATGTATATTCTTACATACACATCACATATAAGAAGCATATGATTTTTATATGATTCGTATATCATATGCTACTTATATATAAAAGGAGCAAGACATGATTCTTATATAAAAAACCTTTCATATAAGAATTTAATCATATAAGTATCATACCAGAATCATATGAAAGTTGAAAAAATATTGTTTTCATGAGAACCATATAAAAATGCATGTGTTGAAAAAATGAAGCGTTTATAATTTATTCTTATATGAAAATTATATGAAACTCCTAGTATATGGTTTTATATGGTATGTGGCTCCTTTTATATTAGTATCATATGAGTATCATATGATTTTCATATGAGAATGCAATCATATGTTTGTTATGTATGGCAAAATTGCTTATGTGCATCAATGGTTAAGTTATATACAGGAATGATCGTGCGCAATAAATTCATTTACAACGTATGGTCATAAAGAGATTACTTTATTAGCGCAGTAAATATATCTATGTATCTATTAACCACAGCTCTTCATATACAGTCATTTGTCGGAATTGTGTATGTATATACAATGGTAGTCTAGCGGTCTTTTCACACAGTGTTCACAACTGCAACTTCTTGGACTGTGGAATATCCGGTATGCATGCGCAGATTAATATTTGGCATCCTTTTCTTCCATCTCTTGAACATTAATCTCAGTTTCGCCCTGTTAACAAACATCAGTCCAACAATGGTTAATCCTATCACTGTGAATATGATCCCCGTCACCGCCTTCACGGCAGTGTTGGACGGAGCCTCGGCCATCAAACACTTCAGATCTGATGGTTGTAGCGACAGAATTTGCTTATCAATATATGAAGAATGGTAGCCGCCAGCACATTTCATATCGTTCTTGTTGACGACGGGAACCGTGGTGTTGTTTAACCAATTCCAAGTTTCTAAGAGCCCACAGTCGCAATAAAATGAGTTGTGTTCAAGGTGCACTTCTTTCAAGTCTTTCAACGACGCAACTTTCATGAGAAACTCATTTGGAATTCTCGGCATCGAGTTGTATGTCAGATCTAAAGTCTGCAAGTTTTCCAAGCAGTTGTCTTTTGTAGGCAAAGAAGGCGAAACAAAGTTATTGTGCGAGAGGTCGAGAAACTGAAGAGCAGGAAGTTCACAAAATGAGTTTGCAATTGGCTCCGAAAAGGTGAAAAACTCATTGTGTGCGAGTTTTAATGTTACAAGGGCCGTCATAGGCTTATCGGGGTCCGTGAAGACGGACGCCAGTTTTCCAAAATGAATCGAACCGTTCCAGACTTCATCAAAGGCATTTGTAAGATCTAAATGTTTCAGTTTGGGCAGATTTGTAAAGTAGCCAGTCTCTTTAGTGTGAAAGTCAATCTGCCACATATTTTCACTGATCGTCAAGTTTTCTAAATTCGGCATGCAGTGAAAACTTTTGCCGTGAATCCGACTTATGTTGTTGTTTGAAATATTAAGCGTTTTCAGTTCCACCAATCGAAGCGAAGAATCTAGATGGCAGGAACCCAGAAAGTTTTCTACAACCTCCTGAAAATTAGACCCTGTGATAATAACTTTGGTTACATGGTCCTTGATGTATGGGTACAGTTTGGTTATGTCTGTCAACGTGGTTTCATTGTGACACTCGACATAGTCATCGGTACAGTTACACCTAGAAAAAATGCCTGTACAATAATCCTCGCATTGAATAACACCACAGCACAAGAAACAAACACAAAGTTGTAATAAAAACACAAACTGTCCGCTATGTAGTTTAAATCCTGCGAAATAGCTACAGTCTCGTCGCACCTGTCGAATAGTCGCCATTTTTATTACCTGTGTAAACGGTTTACAAAACTTTTGTTGTCTCGCCAATAGCTGTGTGTAATGGTAAATACCGACTGCCATGCTTCGGTGGTTGTAAGTATAACCTGTATACGCTGATAACGATGGGCTATTTTTAGACTGCATCATGAGTAAGATAGCTTAACATTCATAAGAGGGAAAACCGATACGAGTTCCCACAAAAAACTATGGAACGCCAAACCCGACTTTGCAAATTTCAATTCTTGGATTTTTCACTTCCATTCTTCGATTTTTCTGTGTCATACGGTGTCAGACCGGTTCAAATTGGTATACGGACAAACCCACCCTTTTTCCCCCCACCCCAGCCCCCGGACACCCCCCCCCCCCCTGCTCATTTTTGTATAGGTGGACAAAATCCCCCTCATGTTTTTTACAAGGTGGACAACCTTCAACTTTGAACTCCCCCTCTGAACTTTTTACAAGGTGGACATAACCCCACCCCCCTGATATTTTTGCACCCCCTCCCCCCGAACCCCTCTCCCCCCCCCCCCCCCCGCCCCCCTGCTCATTGTTGTATAGGTGGACAAAAAAAACTCATGTTTTTTACAAGGTGGACAACCCCCCCCCCCCCCCACCCCACCCCGCTGAACTTTTTACAAGGTGGATTGTTCACTTTCATCAGTTTATAATCACACTGGTCATACTTTGGTTGTTCACTTTCATCAGTTTATAATCACACTGGCCATTCTTCGGTTGTTCACTTTCATCAGTTTATAATCACACTGGCCATGCTTCTGTTGTTCACTTTTATCAGTATATAAGCACATTGGCCATTCTTCGGTTGTTCACTTTCACCAGTTTATAATCACACTGGCCATTCTTCGGTTGTTCACTTCCATCAGTTTATAATCACACTGGCCATTCTTCGGTTGTTCACTTTCATCAGTTTATAATCACACTGGCCATTCTTCGGTTGTTCACTTTCATCAGTTTATAATCACACTGGCCATTCTTCGGTTGTTCACTTTCATCAGTATATAAGCACATTGGCCATTCTTCGATTGTTCACTTTCATCAGTTTATAATCACACTGGTCATGCTTCGGCTGTTCACTTTCATCCGTATATAATCACGCTGGCCATGCTTCTGTTGTTTCATCAGTTTATAATCACAGTGGTCATTCTTCGGTTGTTCACTTTCATCAGTTTATAATCACACTGGCCATTCTTCGGTTGTTCACTTTCATCAGTTTATAATCACACTGGTCATGCTTCTGTTGTTTCATCAGTTTATAAACACACTGGCCATTCTTCTGTTGTTCACTTTCATCAGTTTATAATCACACTGGCCATTCTTCGGTTGTTCACTTTCATCACTTTATAATCACACTGGTCATTATTCTGTTGTTCACTTTCAACAGTATATAAGCACATTGGCCATTCTTCGGTTGTTCACTTTCATCAGTTTATAATCACACTGGTCATGCTTTGGTTATTCACTTTCATCAGTTTATAATCACACTGGCCATTCTTCGGTTGTTCACTTTCATCAGTATATAATCACACTGGCCATTCTTCGGTTGTTCACTTTCATCAGTTTATAATCACACTGGCCATTCTTCGGTTGTTCACTTTCATCATTATATAATCACACTGGCCATTCTTCGGTTGTTCACTTTCATCAGTTTATAATCACACTGGCCATTCTTCGGTTGTTCACTTTCATCAGTTTATAATCACATTGGCCATTCTTCTGTTGTTCACTTTTATCTGTATATAAGCAAATTGGCCATTCTTCGGTTGTTCACTTTCATCAGTTTATAATCACACTGGTCATGCTTCGGCTGTTCACTTTCATCAGTATATAAGCACGCTGGCCATGTTTCTATTGTTTCATCAGTTTGGATTCACACTGGCCATTCTTCGGTTGTTCACTTTCATCAGTTTATAATTAAGCTGGTCATGCTTCTGTTGTTTCATCAGTTTGGATTCACACTGGCCATTCTTCGGTTGTTCACTTTCATCAGTTTATAATCACACTCGTCATGCTTCGGCTGTTCACTTTCATCAGTATATAATCACGCTGGCCATGTTTCTGTTGTTTCATCAGTTTATAACCACACTGGCCATTCTTCGGTTGTTCACTTTCATCAGTTTATAATCACACTTGTCATGCTTCAGCTGTTCACTTTCATCAGTATATAATCACGCTGGCCATGCTTCTGTTGTTTCATCAGTTTATAATCACACTGGTCATGCTTCGGCTGTTCACTTTCATCAGTATATAATCACGCTGGCTATGCTTCTGTTGTTTCATCAGTTTATAATCACACTGGCCATTCTTCGGTTGTTCACTTTCATCAGTTTATAATCACACTGGTCATGCTTCGGCTGTTCACTTTCATCAGTATATAATCACGCTGGCCATGCTTCTGTTGTTTCATCAGTTTATAATCACACTGGCCATTCTTCGGTTATTCACTTTCATCAGTTTATAATCACACTGGTCATGCTTCGGCTGTTCACTTTCATCAGTACATAATCACGCTGGCCGTGCTTCTGTTGTTTCATCAGTATATAATCACACTGGCCATTCTTCGGTTGTTCACTTTCATCATTATATAATCACACTGGCCATTCTTCGGTTGTTCACTTTCATCAGTATATAATCACACTGGTCATGCTTCGATTGTTCACTTTCATCAGTATATAAGCACGCTGGTCATGCTTCTGTTGTTTCATCAGTTTATAATCACACTGGCCATTCTTCTGTTGTTCACTTTTATCAGTATATAAGCACATTGGCCATTCTTCAGTTGTTCACTTTCATCAGTTTATAATCACACTGGTCATGCTTCGGCTGTTCACTTTCATCAGTATATAATCAAGCCGGCCATGCTTCTGTTGTTTCATCAGTTTATAATCACACTGGCCATTCTTCGGTTGTTCACTTTCATCAGTTTATAATCACACTGGTCATGCTTCGGCTGTTCACTTTCATTAGTATATAATCACGCTGGCCATGCTTCTGTTGTTTCATCAGTTTATAATCACACTGGCCATTCTTCGGTTATTCACTTTCATCAGTTTATAATCACACTGGTCATGCTTCGGCTGTTCACTTTCATCAGTACATAATCACGCTGGCCGTGCTTCTGTTGTTTCATCAGTATATAATCACACTGGCCATTCTTCGGTTGTTCACTTTCATCATTATATAATCACACTGGCCATTCTTCGGTTGTTCACTTTCATCAGTATATAATCACACTGGTCATGCTTCGATTGTTCACTTTCATCAGTATATAAGCACGCTGGTCATGCTTCTGTTGTTTCATCAGTTTATAATCACACTGGCCATTCTTCTGTTGTTCACTTTTATCAGTATATAAGCACATTGGCCATTCTTCAGTTGTTCACTTTCATCAGTTTATAATCACACTGGTCATGCTTCGGCTGTTCACTTTCATCAGTATATAATCAAGCCGGCCATGCTTCTGTTGTTTCATCAGTTTATAATCACACTGGCCATTCTTCGGTTGTTCAATTTCATCAGTTTATAATCACACCGGTCATGCTTCGGCTGTTCACTTTCATCAGTATATAATCACGCTGGCCATGCTTCTGTTGTTTCATCAGTTTATAATCACACTGGCCATTCTTCGGTTGTTCAATTTCATCAGTTTATAATCACACCGGTCATGCTTCGGCTGTTCACTTTCATCAGTATATAATCACGCTGGCCATGCTTCTGTTGTTTCATCAGTTTATAATCACGCTGGCCATGCTTCTGTTGTTTCATCAGTTTATAATCACACTGGTCATGCTTCGGCTGTTCACTTTCATCAGTATATAATCACGCTGGCCATGCTTCTGTTGTTTCATCAGTTTATAATCACACTGGCCATTCTTCGGTTGTTCACTTTCATCAGTTTATAATCACACTGGTCATGCTTCGGCTGTTCACTTTCATCAGTATATAATCACGCTGGCCATGATTCTGTTGTTTCATCAGTTTATAATCTCTCTGGCCATTCTTCGGTTGTTCACTTTCATCAGTTTATAATCACACTGGTCATGCTTCGGCTGTTCACTTTCATCAGTATATAATCACGCTGGCCATGCTTCTGTTGTTTCATCAGTTTATAATCACGCTGGCCATGCTTCTGTTGTTTCATCAGTTTATAATCACACTGGCCATGCTTCTGTTGTTTCATCAGTTTATAATCACACTGGCCATGCTTCTGTTGTTTCATCAGATTATAATCACGCTGGCCATGCTTCTGTTGTTTCATCAGATTATAATCACACTGGCCATGCTTCTGTTGTTTCACCAGTTTATAATCACGCTGGCCATGCTTCTGTTGTTTCATCAGTTTATAATCACACTGGTCATGCTTCGGCTGTTCACTTTCATCAGTATATAATCACGCTGGCCATGCTTCTGTTGTTTCATCAGTTTATAATCACACTGGTCATTCTTCGGTTATTCACTTTCATCAGTTTATAATCACACTGGTCATGCTTCGGCTGTTCACTTTCATCAGTATATAATCACGCTGGCCATGCTTCTGTTGTTTCATCAGTATATAATCACGCTGGCCATGCTTCTGTTGTTTCATCAGTTTATAATCACGCTGGCCATGCTTCTGTTGTTTCATCAGTTTATAATCACGCTGGCCATGCTTCTGTTGTTTCATCAGTTTATAATCACGCTGGCCATGCTTCTGTTGTTTCATCAGTATATAATCACGCTGGCCATGCTTCTGTTGTTTCATCAGTATATAATCACGCTGGCCATGCTTCTGTTGTTTCATCAGTTTATAATCATGCTGGCCATGCTTCTGTTGTTTCTTCAGTTTATAATCACACTGGCCATGCTGTTGTTTCAACAGTTTATAATCACGCTGGCCATGCTTCTGTTGTTTCATCAGATTATAATCACGCTGGCCATGCTTCTGTTGTTTCATCAGTTTATAATCACGCTGTCCATGCTTCTGTTGTTTCATCAGTTTATAATCACACTGACCATGCTTCTGTTGTTTCATCAGTTTATAATCACACTGACCATGCTTCTGTTGTTTCATCAGTTTATAATCACACTGACCATGCTTCTGTTGTTTCATCAGTTTATAATCACACTGACCATGCTTCTGTTGTTTCATCAGTTTATAATCACACTGACCATTCTTCTGTTGTTTCATCAGTTTATAATCACACTGACCATGCTTCTGTTGTTTCATCAGTTTATAATCACACTGACCATGCTTCTGTTGTTTCATCAGTTTATAATCCCACTGACCATGCTTCTGTTGTTTCATCAGTTTATAATGACACTGGCCATGCTTCTGTTGTTTCATCCGTTTATAATCACGCTGGCCATGCTTCTGTTGTTTCATCAGTTTATAGTCACACTGACCATGCTTCTGTTGTTTCATCAGTTTATAATCAAGCTGACCATGCTTCTGTTGTTTCATCAGTTTATAATCACGCTGGCCATACTTCTGTTGTTTCATCAGTTTATAATCACACTGGCAATGCTTCTGTTGCTTCATCAGTTTATAATCACACTGACCATGCTTTTGTTGTTTCATCAGTTTATAATCACACTGACCATGCTTCTGTTGTTTCATCAGTTTTTTCATCAGTTTATAATCACGCTGGCCATGCTTCTGTTGTTTCATCAGTTTTTTCATCAGTTTATAATCACGCTGGCCATGCTTCTGTTGTTTCATCAGTTTATAATCACACTGGTCATGCTTCTGTTGTTTCATCAGTTTATAATCACACTGGCCATGCTTCTGTTGTTTCATCAATTTATAATCAAACTGGCCATGCTTCTGTTGTTTCATCAGTTTATAATCACGCTGGCCATGCTTCTGTTGTTTCATCAGTTTATAATCACACTGGCCATGCGTCTGTTGTTTCATCAGTTTATAATCACACTGACCATGCTTCTGTTATTTGATCAGTTTATAATCACACTGACCATGCTTCTGTTGTTTCATCAGTTTATAATCACACTGACCATGCTTCTGTTGTTTCATCAGTTTATAATCACGCTGGCCATTTTTCTGTTGTTTCATCAGTTTATAATCACGCTGGCCATGCTTCTGTTGTTTCATCAGTTTATAATCACACTGGCCATGCTTCTGTTGTTTGATCAGTTTATAATCACGCTGGCCATGCTTCTGTTGTTTCATCAGTTTATAATCACACTGGTCATGCTTCTGTTGTTTCATCAGTTTATAATCACACTGGTCATGCTTCTGTTGTTTCATCAGTTTATAATCACACTGGCCATGCTTCTGTTGTTTCATCAGTTTATAATCACACTGGCCATGCTTCTGTTGTTTCATCAGTTTATAATCACGCTGGCCATGCTTCTGTTGTTTCATCAGTTTATAATCACGCTGGCCATGCGTCTGTTGTTTCATCAGTTTATAATCACACTGACCATGCTTCTGTTGTTTCATCAGTTTATAATCACACTGACCATGCTTCTGTTGTTTCATCAGTTTATAATCACGCTGGCCATGCTTCTGTTGTTTCATTAGTTTATAATCACACTGGCCATGCTTCTGTTGTTTAAAAAGTTTATAATCACACTGGCCATGCTTCTGTTGTTTCTTCAGTTTATAATCACACTGGCCATGCTTTTGTTGTTTCATCGGTTTATAATCACACTGGCCATGCTTCTGTTGTTTCATCAGTTTATAATCACACTGGCCATGCTTCTGTTGTTTCATCAGCTTATAATCACACTGGCCATGCTTCTGTTGTTTCATCAGTTTATAATCAAGCTGGCCATGCTTCTGTTGTTTCATCAGTTTATAATCACACTGGCCATGCTTCTGTTGTTTCATCAGTTTATAATCACGCTGGCCATGCTTCTGTTGTTTCATCAGTTTATAATCACACTGGCCATGCTTCTGTTGTTTCATCAGTTTATAATCACACTGGCCATTTAGTGGATGCGCTAGTTCTGAAGTTGTTATAAAATGGCCGACAAATCTCAGTAGGGGACACAATTACTGGATTTTGTATATATAGTTATTTAAGCGGCGATTTCTCCTTTTATGTTTTCAAACTGCGTGGGTATTTACTATTTACTAAGATCAGCTTAATGTACAGGTGATTTACTTTACACACATGCGACAGTACTGGCCCTACCTAGGAATACATGTGTGGTGGTCTGTCATCGTCATACATAGCCTATAAATGTGATGAAAATGACGTTAAGCACCATTCAAACGTTCATCATCATTTACAACCATAATTATGAAAAAGCACCTTGCATTTCACCACATCCCCACCCCACGCCCCCACTTTTCCATTTTGGGTTATATTTAGCACACCCATTGCATCACAAGAAGTGGCCGCCTGGAGTAGTCACATAATGGCTGTGCCGCCTGGAGTAGTCGCATAAGGGCTGTCAGTAAATAAAATCTTATTTCTTTTTGTAAAAAAAAGCATTTTTACAAATTTAAAGTGCCAGTTTTGATGTATATCACATTGTAGATCGAAGATCTATCTGTGACATTTCTCAAGCATTGTCATGTTAAAATTGCGTGTTTTGAATTTGTTTTGCTTATAATATGGAATTGAGCGTATGAATACAATATTTTGGCATATCGGAGTTTATGTTTTTAAAGGGAGCATTCATTCATGAGACAAGTTCTTTCTTAGAAGATACATGACCCCCCCCCCCCCCCCCCCCACCCCCACCTTTCTGTGAATTTTTTGGTAGCATATGTAATGAGAATGTGAGTTATTAGTCCCCCACCGGTCCCGGGGGCTGTGGGTGGGGGGGGGGGGACTATAGGTTTGCACCCTGTCCGTCCGTCCTTCCGAAATGCTTGTCCGGGACATATTTTCAGTACTATAAGACTTTGAGATACCAAACTTGGTATGTGGATACATCTTGGGATAGTGGTGTGTCGCGTACCAAAAAATGGTCACTGTGACCTTGACCTTGACCTTTGACCTCTGTCATAGAAAATGCTTGCCCGGACCGTATTTTCAATACTATAACACTTAGAGATACCAAACTTGATATTTGAATACATCTTTGGATAGCGGTGTTTCGCATACCAAAATAAGGTCACAATGACCTTGACCTTGACCTGTGACCTCTGACATAGAAAATGTTCCGAAAATGCTTGTCCGTGCCATATTTTCAATACTATAAGACTTTGAGATACCAAACTTGGTATGTGGATACATCTTGGGATAGTGGTGTGTCGCGTACCAAAAGAAGGTCACTGTGACCTTGATCTTGACCCGTGACCTCTGTCATAGAAAATGCTTGTCCGGACCGTATTTTCAATACTATAACACTTAGAGATACCAAACTTGATATCTGCATACATCTTGAGATAGCGGTGTGTCGCGTACCAAAATAAGGTCACTGTGACCTTGACCTGTGACCTCTGTCATAGAAAATGCTTGTCCGGACCGTTTTTTCAATACTATAACACTTAGAGATACCAAACTTGGTATGTGAATACATCTTCGGATAGCGGTGTGTCGCGTACCAAAATAAGGTCATTGTGACCTTGACCTTGACCTGTGACCTCTGTCATAGAAAATGCTTGTCCGGACCGTATTTTCAATACTATAACACTTAGAGATACAAAACTTGGTATGTGAATACATCTTGGGATAGCGATGTGTCGCGTACCAAAATAAGGTCATTTTGACCTCTGTCACAGAAAGTGATTGTCCGGACCGTATTTTCAATACTATAACACTTAGAGATACCAAACTTGGTATGTGAATACTTCTTGGGATAGAGGGTGTCGCGTACCAAAATAAGATCATTGTGACCTTGACCTTTGACCTCTGTCAAAGAAAATGCTTGTCCGGACCGTATTTTCAATACTATAACACTTAAAGAGACACCAAACTTGGTATGTGAATACATATTGGGATAGCGGTGTGTCGCGTACCAAAATAAGGTCACTGTGACCTTGACCTTGATCTTTGAACTCGATCATAGAAAATGTCTGGAAAATGTTTGTCTGGGCCGGTGGGGGACTATGGATTGCCCTGCAATTCTTGATGCCCTTGTTCATTTTTAATTTGGGCCTAGATATGAATGACAACATAGCATTAAAATTTTAATTCATACACAACTCAGTGCAAAAATCAATGGGCGTGTTACACCTGAATGCACAGTCAAATTTCAAAAAACAATTGACAGAAACATTTGATACTTGACATACATGTTCACCATCTGTGTTAGAACAGAGCAATATACATTAATATATTATATATCGACCCTGGTTAGAAGTAGTATAGCTCTGTCTGCCTTTTATCAACATTATCCCCATTTTCATCTTCGATTTTTGCGATATAAGTGAGCAAGATACATTATACATAGAGAATAATAAATGGGTATTTTCATATCACACCCTATATCAGACCTGAGACGCCATATCAGCCCGAGAGTTTTAGCCGCGAAACGCAGACGACAAACGATACCCGTGATAAATCGTTTACAGTCGTAACTAATTGGTTATTTCCGTATCACTCCGATGACATTTTTTCACCCTATATTTCCTGCGTGTGATAAAGTGATATGACTAGCTATCGTATATTCAAAAACAACATATTTGTAGGAAAGTATATGATAACAGATTTTATTAACCAATTAAGGGCCCTCAAAGGGGCAAGTAATTTAGTACATTGATTACAAAGATTGGTAAATAACAAACTAACAATGACAAAATAACCAGAGCACATACACTGAGCAGAGTCGCCTACATTACATCACACCAGTAATTGTATAGTACTTATAATGACTATTACTGTTATTTGTGTTTTTTAAAAGACTGCATTAAATAAGTACCCAATGCTTTCAGAATGTGTATATTTTCACAAGATAATAGCCAAATAAGTTGATTATGCAAATTCAGACTGAAAAAAAATACAACATTCTGGAGAGATGCATGTTAATAAAGTATTTCTTTCATCTGAATAGTAAGGCCATGTTAGGAGGAAATGCATCTCATCATCTATAGAATTACTGGTACAATGTTCACACAATCCATGTTCCACCGGAGTATTAGTATATCTACCAGTTTCGATTTTCAGTTTATGGGAACTTAAACGAAATTTAGCAATGGCGGTACGTTTTTCAAAATTATCGATACTACACATCTTCTAATTGAAAATCATGTTTAAATTCTCAATTTTCCAGGAAGGAGTCTTGTCTTTGTCCAAGAATTTTTCAAATACTTTTAGTTTTATTGTTTTTACAAGTTTTGACATTGACATTACTGAGGGGGAGTGGGGAGAAAAGAGATCAATGTTCATGTTTAGTACTTTAAGAATTGATACAATTTCTGAATACCACGAGTGAATACCTTGATTGATGAAGACTTTTGGATTCAAACAAACCATCTGCAGGAATGTTGGACATAACCGCAAAGTTGGTGGTTTTCATATGTACCCCTAAAATATATTTACAGTATCTTACATGTAATTTTTCAAATTCAAACTTATTAGACAACTTAGTAAAGTTACAAGGATTAACATTCCTTCAACCAAAAGATCCCCAGCACTTGATGCCATATAGTAAAATTGGCTTGATTTTATGATCAAATACGTGCACACTTGTGGATATACCCGGATGTAAGGAGTAAAAAAATGTCCTTAACATAAAAAGGGCTTTCAAACCTTTCTTATACAAGTCACTTCGATCTTGTGCACAAAATGTAACTCCAAGATAATTATAAGAGGAGATACATTCTAAAGATTGGTTGTTAATGTCTCAATTTTCTTTTACTAGTCTACCTGCCTTATTCAAGATTAACACTTTAGATTTCCAAACATTATCATTGAGACACCAATCCTTACAAAAAAGATTTTTTCGTGTAAGCCAAGGACTGATAGTAGTAGAACGACATCGTCTGCGTACATAAGACAATCTAGCCTAGTGTTGTTAAGGATAGCCGGATCGGCAGTACCGGATAAATAATCTGGCAAGTCATTAATGAAGATTTTGAATAGGTTCGGACTGAGATTTGTCCTTGCCTAACACCTATCTGTGCAATCCGGCGTTCGCACCACTATAGATGCTTCTTGTTTTTACTAGGGCTACACGATATTTAACTTACATAATATCCAACAATTGTTGTATTATATAAATACATTGTAATTCGGATCCTTGACGATTAATAAGATATCGAAGTTGCTATTATTTGCTAATTCAGAATAGTATGTAATTTAATGATTTACGATTTTTTGTAAACATTTGGACTGCCAAAAGGACACACTGGAATACTCGTATCCGACAGATGAAGGAGGTAGATAAAAAAAAGTTCCTCTTTTCTGCTTTATACAGGACTTTCTATTGCATACAATGATTTAACCTTACCAGGTTCTAAAACTCAGCATTTTAGGAAGAGATCATAGAAAAGTTCATGTTGATATACGATTTCTAGTTAATTCTGCTTCATTTTACACACCATGTGTCTAATCACCACGGGGTTGTATTTTTGTCAAATTAGTACGCTAAATGTTGATAGGTGTAACGCATACATGAAATTTAAAACTTATCAACCTGGTAAATATTTGTTAATTGTGTTTTAAATTTCAGATATTGTATCAATGAAGAATTTAAGCATAAAGCCATGTTGTAAATTGTGTTTATCTCTACGCCACGAACAAACTCTTATTTGATAAAGCATTGTCTGTATATTCAAATTTTATAGAGGTAAACGAAACAGACAAAGTGTTATTTTTGTTTTCCAATAAAGATATGATACGCGTGAGTGCCAAAACCTGTTGTAATATTCTCAAAAAAAAAGAAAATCTGTTTTATATTCTTAATTATGTGTTATTATTATTTATTTTACTTGTAGTACCCTGGTAAGCGTTCTTTTTTAAAGTTAATTTCATCATATTTTTGCTGTAAATAATGCAGTCATTATAAGTTAAGAATTAAGGTTTTATAACGACGTTGAGAAGTCGGTGCTAATCAGTACACTCCAGATCTGATCTGGGTTGTTATCTGATTTTTTATACTATTTTTAAAGGTTTCCGTAGCCGTTGCGTTTCTCTAACTCAAATATTAATATTTATATTTTTAAGTTCTTTTTAGACAACATGTCAAGATTAGCACCGGCCGCTCAATTATTACTATGTATATATGTGTTTGATATTCTCAGAAAATGATTTGATTAATTAAAACAGTAAAATATGTGTGCTGTGGCTTTTTGTGAGTCTTATGACACGGCTGTGGCAGTTGGTTCAGAATCAATTGCTCAATATTTTAACATTGGGAACAGTCATATGTATATGTATATTGTATAGTCTCTTGCAATTCTAAAAAGAATGACAAAGTTGTATTTTATGAATTGTTTGTCTTGTAGATAATATTGTACTGTGATGAGACTTAAATAAACTACTAAATATTAAAACAAAAACCTTACAATGGACCCTTATGGACAATTAATTGTGGTGTGGGCCGAAAACTGTAGGATTGGTAGGAGACACAACTGTAGGATTGGTAGGAGACGCAACTGTAGGATTGGTAGGAGACGCAACTGTAGGATTGGTAGGAGACGCAATTGTAGGATTGGTAGGAGACACAACTGTAGGATTGGTAGGAGACACAACTGTAGGATTGGTAGGAGACACAACTGTAGGATTGGTAGGAGACACAACTGTAGGATTGGTAGGAGACGCGCTTGATAAAATCTACAATTAGCGTCAATTAATAATGACTTTCTCACACTACACAATCTTACCACAAAACCTTACAAAAGACAGCTATTGCTCTTTTTTAAAATATTTATGCCAGAAGAAAAACAGCATTTTGCCGTGCAATAATATTAAAACGGTTTATACTAACAGTAATTCGACAATTATATAAGGCGGGGACTTGCCAAGAAGTTTGTGAAGCTCTTATTTTCCTATTAGATGTTATTTTCGTTAGGTATAGAACAGAACAGAACATATAAGTGTCATCTAAATACATCTAAATACATATTACATTTGTTTATTATGTGACAGGTTAAAACAGTTTTTTACATTACACAAATATGTAAATACAAACACACAAATCATACAACTACATACTACACTCTCCTCTCTCCTCTCTCCCCACGCCCTCCCACACCGCCCCCCCCCCCCCCCCCCCCACCCCTACGTCCTTCACACACACACACAAACACACGCAAGCACGCACGCACGCACGCACGCATCCTTCTGACGCTTACAAACATGTTATAAGTAATCAGAACTGTCATATTGAGTTCTGCTCAACCCGGGGCTAGAGGGCGTGAACAGTAGCAAGCATTTTTTCGCTACCTTTCATGAACAGTCTCAGTCAAACCGAGACTGCAATATTTTTTGTATTTATCGTGTTCGACGATTTTCAGATTTCTTTTTTCATACTTTTTTAATTTTACCTATTAAATTGTTACATATTACTATGTTTTACAATAGTTCAAATGTTCTATCCAAACGAGGATGAACATAAATAATTTACTAAATATAAATTGCAGTATTTCGAAGGAAATGCTTCTCTGACAAACCTAGATAACCGAACCAGATCTAGCTTACTAGCAGTTTGCATCAATTGAATACATTTAAAGACACTTGGATGTGTGTAATACTATGCGTTAACATATAGTTTACGTATGTGTTCATACAATGGAATAAAAAATAAAATAAATGATCTTCATCTTCTAAAAGTAGATATAAAAGTCGGTACTATTACACAGAGTATACTATCTTTCATTTCTATCAGCTCTGTTATTAGCATCTGTCAGTTTCAATTCTAAGTCTATGAGATGATAGTCTTAACCGCGACATGGCAGTGGCAAGATATCCAAATAAGCCTCATCAGTACGGGAGCAGCCTTGATATTTTCCTACATCTTTCAAATATCGCAACCACGCTTGACAACGAAAAGTAGTACGTCAACTTTCGGCAACGTCAACAAAAAAAAAAATGTCCGCCATTTTGAATTTTTTAAAACGCATAATTTGGAAAATTGTGACAATTTTTGATCATGAAATTTCATTTCCCCTTTAGGTTTCGTGATTTTCGTCTGTACCGACTTTTTTTTAGAAGCTCTACTGCGTGATAAATGCAGACCCGCCTTGTAAAATGTCGAAGCGAGGGGCGATAACTCTAAAAGATGCCATTTTTAGAATACGATTAAAATGACAACAACCGTGTGTTTTTTGTTAAATAAAGTACGAGGAGATACTTGAATTGTTGTTTTAGCTCACACATTACATGACTTTTGCTGCATATCACGAAAAGCATGTTATTTCTTTATCAAAAGTACACGAAAATACGAATTGTTTGATTTAACTGTAATTTTGACTCGACTGACCTCGCAAGAACTGCAGGCGCGTATTCGATGGAGCGGGTAGTATTGGGCACCCTCTCATATGTGGAAAGTTTACGTAACAATCGCTACTGTTCAAGATGGGAGTTGGGATGGAGAGAAGGAGGGGGAGGGCATCTGAACTGAGATTTAAAAGGATGCGCCCCATCCCCATCCCACCCCAACTAAAATCATGAAAGCTAGTCTGTTTTTGAAAGCTCTTCCAAGCATACAGTACATTCTTAAACATATTCAGATAATATATTTGTTGCTGTGTTTTTGACTAGACTGTCCAGTGTCTAATTGTCATCCGCAACTTGGCGCAGTCAGTAGCGCAGCGGATTTGTAACCGGAGGTGGTGCCACTGAGTTTTGTGGGTGTGTTCTTGGGCAAGACACATTCCCTTAGCCTCATCCGTCGGATGGGGACGTAAACAGGGTGGTCCCGCGTATAGGTCTATCATCCGAGCATGTTAAAGAACCACAGGAATCTGTTCGATAATAAGAGTAGTGCACGGTTCCCGGATTCCAATGTATCCTTCCCCTCTCTCTGAGGCGGCTCTAAATAACCTGTACTGTGTTGATGAGCCGTTAAATATTCAATTCAATTCATCCGCAACTGCACTCAGCACTGTCATATGTACTATAGCTGTCCCATGCTAGTATCATGAATCAACCGTGGAATATATCACCCACACATAAAAGGGTTTGAGGGCCCCATCTTACTTGTATTAGTTTAAATATAGACCATTTGTCGGTTGAAACCTAAGATGAATTTTTTATCAGACAGAAACACTGTCGTAATACTTATACTGATAGCATCGAAGGAAAATAAAGAAGGCCATTTTTTTTACTATATATTTTTAAAGTTGAATTGTGTTTTATGTCATTATAGCACATTTTAGGCCATATTTCCTGGGTAGAACCAGTACTGTGTACTTACTGCTATCTGTAAGAATCGACACTTTCTCACCTACAAGTTGAGCTCCCAGTGGGAATTGAACCCGCAGCGGTGAGAGGTGAAGATGAGAATGTATACAAATATAAAAAGGCAACCGAACATCTCCATAACTCAATATGTCCATGGGACTTGAATGAACGCACTGAAAACAATACGTGGAAAATTGTACTATGCAAGAATATATATTCATAAATAAATTTTATTTTGATGCAAAATCGATATTCTCCTCTAGACATCATAGATAAAGATCATGTAAAGTTTCGAAAAGATTGGTTAAAAACTGTGGAAGGATATAGACGCACAGATAACTAACACCATATGCCGCCTCACCTTTCAATGGTAAACAATAAACATTTAAGGTACATATTAAGGCCTTAAATATTATCTTTCATGACTAAGTAAAAAATATGTAACAAGTCAGATATCAAAATGAATTATTTATTTGATTTAAAACATTTTATTTCAAATATTTACATCAAAACATCCCAAATATAAAGGGTATTACATAACAAATTAAATTGCATCATACAATAATTGTTTTTATTTATTAAAGGGACACACAGCATTTATCAAGTTTTTATCAAGCATTAAAATGTGCACCTCGATTGATTAATCAATAATTTATTTTCACTTTACACCCGCTTGCATATATTTAAATTATAAGTTATAACATTTTGGAGTTTAAAAAAAAGAAGATTGCTGCATGTCCCTTTAATATGTCATTGTTTATATGGTGCAAGCCAATTTGAACATATGTGGGGTTATATATATATACATGTATCTGTTTGTTATTTTTTTGGTGAGGAAGACCACTCACTTTTCTTCTGGGTATAACCGGTAATATACACCTCCTGCCATCTGTTATTCCACAAACTTTTATATAATCCAATAAAATTCAGAAAACATTTTAATCCAATAAATAAATTGGGCACGGCCGGTCAGATTAACAGAAACACATTTATATTTTCATATTAGCCCTTATTTTGAGCCACTCCAATGAACTATCCAGTTAATGTCGCCAACGATCCACCTTGCGTCAACAGTCGGATATGCATGTTGATATGATATTGTGCTGGCTGAACTGGTGATTCTCTTACTAGACATATTTTTCTTGAAGTTGATGCTAGTACTGTCCGTATGAGGTATTGCTGATTCATGATTCATAAACAAAAAATAATAGTGTACACCATCTTGTTATTATATACTATTCTTGTTCGTTTAAGTATTTCTGATTCTGTTGTTAATGTTGTAAAAAGTTATATGTGACTACTTGTTTCAATAAAATCCTCCCATATATTGGGACATCACTAACTATTTTCAGCTAACTCCCAGCATCTCAGGACTCCAGGCTCTGAAAATAAAAATGACATACATGATATTTTGTTTCAACTTAAATAGGTAACAAGTTGTAGAACTGAAATATGTAAATGAATAGTGATTATAGAACTTTTTTTACATGTACAATAAATTAAAAATAATCTTTTTCTGCTAAATCAACACATTTATTACCGGTATACCTTATTTAGAGCCGCCCAAAATGACACATAGGAATTCGAGAACCTGTCTTACTCTTACTAATGTATATATTAATAATTTCTATGGTTGTTTATCGTGCTTGGAGGATAGACTCCCCAGTTTCAAATCCAATCAAACAAAAGAGACTGAGGAACAAACAAGGCTGAGGGAAGATGTATTGCGCGATAACACAGAAACTCAGTGGTGCATGTGTGACTTGAACCGGAAGCTCCAGATTGCTATCATCCACCATGCTATTGCTGGGCTATGCAAGCACATTATGTTAAGTCGGGGTCTTGGTTAAGTTTAATAATTTAGATGTAATACAGGGACCTTTTTATTTTGTTTGTTTAATTTTACATATGTACTAAGCACAATATGACCTATTTATGTGTCGATGTGCTGTAAAACACCATTTTTATTTTTAGTATAAAAAGTCTGAGACTAAGTGCAGGCACAGACCTAATAACAAATTATTAATATGTCTGTGGTGCAGGACTGGTGCACAATGCCACATATTTTGCAAAGAACAAACATTGATAAATTCATAGATTTTTTGAAGCTGCGCTTACCTACATACTGGCTAATACAAGGCTCTTGATGTAGTTATACTGTGAGACTGGGAAATTTGACTTGAATCTGACTATGGTAATACTGCACACTGCCTCTAGCTAACTTAGTCTTAGCAGACCTGAAAAAAACAAGTCATATATGATATTGTTTCATTTGTTTTTAATATTAATAACTCTGTCCAACTTTCTCAATGCTAACAATGTCAGCATTCCATAACATTTTACTTAAAACACAACTGGAATTGAAAGTGGTGCTTTCCAGAAGATGATACTGTCCAAAATGTAAGTCACAGGTGGCATTCATGAACAAATAGTAAATTTTTAAGGCTTACATTTTCATCAATTATTCATCACTCATGTGTTCTAAAAAATTATCAGAATTAAGTTAATATATATCAACCACCACCGTTTTACATGTTTCAACGTTAAACACTTGTCATACAGAAATTAAAAGTGTATTTACTTACATAGGCTACAGTGCAGACAATGCCATGACCCATTTCAGGCATTTGCTGGTGTGTTCCACTTTTCAATTTTAATTCTCTACACTGTCTACTGTAATAGATCTATTTGTTTGTATTTTGTAAATTACGCACTCATGCAAAACTTGGAATTGTATACGATCGTGATTGTAACACTGTTTTAATTCTACTCCTGTGCAAATAAATTGAAATAATCCATCGGTCAATCGGGCCGTATGTGTAAACGATCTTTCTGTGTATGTACACGGATCAACATTATTTGACCTTTGAATGTGTGTGAGCTATTTTTAGCACATTCCTTAACTATTTATAAACGTTCAGTTCAATTCACAATATTTAGTTTCTGTGACTGTGTCATTATGATGTTAATTTCTCCAGGGAGAAGTGGATTTGTGGCGTGCGACTGACTGGCCCTGGGCTGGGTGTTTTTCTGTGTCGCCGCCATTTTGAATAGCCTCTGAAAGAGTGAAATGCAGGTACCAACTTTCAAAACGGGCAAGCAAAATGTATATTCACGAAAAAATAAGAAATTTTCAAAAAAGGTAGATCAGGTAATGATCTTCGACTCCTGTCAATTTCAACAATATTTAATATTATACAATTTTTGTACCCGTTTTGAAACATTGGCAATTTCGAAGAAAACAAAAACTAGTTTTTTTCGATCTTCGCATTTGTACCGCGATTTCCGACTATGATATCTCAATAAAACCTGTCAACACGATTGTTTTATAAATCTCCGACATAATATCTGACTTCTGATATGATTTGTTTTCTTTGCCATCTAGTATAAGCTTTAAACTGGTGTTTCTAAAAAGAGTACTATAAAATCCGCGCATCTGCACGTGCTTGCAAAATGGGAACTACGTTGCCTCCAACACCAATTATTTATGTTTGAGTTATGCGGTTCAAGCACGTGAAATGACTTCTCTGCTCCCGTACTGCATATGAAAATGAGGTCTTAAAATGTAAATATCTACATGTTCTGTTTATAGACAAATTGTTGGTATCCCAGTGGGTACGAACTGGACACCGCTTGTCGCAGTTTTGTTTTTTGTTGTTGTTTTATCTATGAAAAATAATTCTTTCACCAGATACTCCGGAAAAAGTCATCAAGCTATTATTGTTGATAGTGTTGCTACTTTTCTAGATTTAAATCTCTCAATTAAAAATGGAGAAATAATAAGTAAAATTTATGACAAGAGAGATGGTTTTAATTTTAACATTGGTTAGACGGGGGATGTTCCCCGAACAACTTCTTATAGAATAGGGTATATGTTTCTCAACTTCTTCGTTTTCCTGGAGCCTGAAGTCGAGTTGAGGGCTTTAAAATCCGTGACCTTTAAATAGCTAAACAGCTAATCCATCAAGGCTACCGTTACCATACACTTCGAAAACTTTCGAAAATGTTTATTATTGTAACACTGATCTACTTTTAAAATATAAAATTAATTTAAGAACTCTTCTGCGACAAGGACTATCACAACCTGACTTCTACGGTGACCCGATTTACAAGCTTCGTAAGATCTTTTGTCAGGAGCAATCAAACGTAATGGCACCGTGTAATGACACCGTGTAATGGCACCGTGTAATGACACCGGGTAATGACACCACCGTGTAATGACACCGTGTAATGGCACCGTGTAATGACACCGTGTAATGACACCGTGTAATGGCACCGTGTAATAACACCGTGTAATGGCACCGTGTAATGACACCGTGTAATGACACCGTGTAATGGCACCATGTAATGACACCGTGTAATGGTACCGTGTAATGGCACCGTGTAATGACACCGTGTAATGACCGTGTAATGACACCTTGTAATGGCACCGTGTAATGACAGCGTGTAATGGCACCGTGTAATGACACCGTGTAATGGCACCGTATGTCCGCACTGCATCACAAACCGAAATAAATGAGCATATTTAAAAAGTCAATGAAAATAACAACACATAACATATAGAGTGTTGAAGACAGGGTTACCGACTTGGTTTAAACATTTGTTATTTTTATTTTTTTTAACATTGTATTTCAAATATCAAGTGTACATACATTTAATTAGGCATACAGTACAGATGTGCTGTTTATGACCTCATACAATACAGGTGTTATTTTTAACAGTACCTCTCTACTCCATTGAGAATTTAATCTTACATGGAATGATTATACTTTATAACGTATGCAGCTTATTACTGCTAAATAATCTATAGTTCTGATATATTTTGTCACAGCATATCCTGAATTACATTCCATCTTTTTTTAATAATATTTCCTTTAGCTAAGATTCAATTCAAGATTCAATATTCTTTATTAAGTAACGTAAACATTAAAATGATTCTTGGTGGTTTGTGGACCCCCCGTTTGGTTCCGGGGCAAAGAATAGGGCCACTGCAGCACCCCTTGGAGGGGTAGGTAGAGTGGTAGACCACCACCCCAACCCCACCCCACACACTCCAAATTCATGTTCATTTTATCATTTTTTGTTCATGCTCATTAAAGGTCTTCATAATGACCCCTGCATTGTTTCAGGTGCCATCTCGCTCAAATCAACAGAGCAGTGGCAGAAAAACGTGGCTCCAGCGTAAATGGAGTGTCTACAATAGAATTTGCAATAACTCTGCAGTTCTGCAGGTGAGAAGGTTCTAGGCCCATTCTCCATATTTTATCTCGAAGTACATGGAGGATGAGCCTGGCAAGTTCATTCCATATAACCTTTCTTGTGTTGGTGCGCCTTAAAACCCAATTCAATTCAATTCAATTCTTGTTACGTGATGCAATGAATAATATATACAACAGTCAATCATGATAAGTATGTGCATAGACATAAAGGCAATGAGCAAAACATGATTTATACCGAAAAGATATACAAATATATATTGAACGTGAGATTGTACTAAGTACATTGACAAACATAGAACAATGCAATGAGTATGTATATACATACTGAAATATCACGAAGAACGTTAAAACATATAGATGTGCAAAATATGGTGGAGTATTGTGAGTTTTTACTACCCCATGATTCGTAAAGAAATATGATGTCATAATTAGAGAGTTTATTAATAAAATGAATGTCTTCTAATTTGAACAGATTAAGCCTATTAACGTTCCACGATAGAAGAGAAAGTCCACCCTCATCGCGTCGTTAATCTCGACCAGCAGGAACTTGTGTGCCGGTGTAACGAAGTAAAGTGACCCCCATAGAATAACGACCCCCGGTCATTATTATTTAGAAAAAGTGACCCCTTTTCTATAAAATACTGACCCCCGTTAAAAAATACTGACCCCCGTTAAAAAATAATGACCCACTTGATGATATCTATAAAATATTGACCCCCATCTAGTCGATCACTAACTGAATATTAACTACTACAAGTGTTATTATTGTTAATACTTGTTGTTGTTGTTGTTGTTGCTGCTGCTGCTGCTGCTGCTGCTTTCGAAGAAGTAGTAGTACTTACAAATTTCATGAAGAAAATTTGTTTTCGTGTTACTCCAGGAAATTTAACAAAACCTTCAACCAGGAAGAGAACCTCACGTGCGCGTCCGCTTATAGCCCTTTTAAGATTTTTCCCACAATTGTGACCCTTGAGATGGCTGATAATATACAAAAAGCTTTGTGAGAAGTCGAGCGAGCTATTGTTCATCATATTGATATATTGGTGCAGTTATTTACCATGCTTTGCAAAATCCGTTAGCAATTCAAGAGTTCATTACGACAGTTTTTGTACCTATTGAGGTCAAATGTAATGACCCTTTGTTTTTGCCGCTGCGGTACGCTTCAAACGTTGAACAGCTATCTAAAACCAACAGAGTGACTGTGATTTGTTGCCTGAAAAAGAAAGCCACATGTGTTTGGGAAGCTCTCAAACTTCACTATTCTTTAAAAAGTCACTATTCTTTAAAATATAATGACCGGGGGTCGTTATTCTATGGGGTCACAATTCTTCGCGAGGGGTCATTTTACTTCGCGTGGGGGGTCATAATATTATGACCGGGGGGTCACTATTTTTTAAAGAATAATGACCGGGGGGTCGTTATTCTATGGGGGTCACTTTACTTCGTTACACCGGCGACGCCTTCTTGTTCTGCCTTTTCACGTGACATCCATCAAGGGGTACATATATATTGAGAACAATTCAATATTTCTAAATCGTATTTCTTGTTCTATATAAACAGAATAAATTGGAAGACATTTTCTCCGTTTGCAAGAATAACTACTTTTTTTTATAGAGAAGAGCTAAAATATATCAAATATCGTCAATGTCTGTTAAGCACTTAGTGCCTAGAATGTTCTGATTTCTAACAAAATATTGCATTCTTCCGATGACCGAAAAGCTCTGTAAACATATGTCTGGAAAAGATGCAGAGATAAAACAAATGTAAAATTCTTTAGAATTATTACAAAAGGTACACAGCTTGGTTTCAGACATTCCACATTTATGTAATCTTGCATTGGTAAAAATAATTCTATGTAAAATTTTGAATTGCAAAGATTGGAGGTATGTATTGTCTACTGAACTAGATGTTTGTTTATATAATGTGATCCAATCCTCGATATTAAAAGCTATGTCCAAATCGTTCTCCCATTTGTTTTGGGAAGTACTAGGAGAATTTTGCACATACATTTTCAAAAGATAAAACTGAACAATTATCGTCCAAAATATCATTTATAAAAAATATTCCCTCTTTACATAAATCATGATAAAAGAGCGAAGTATTGTGGATTTTTATATTTGAGTTATAAAATAATGGTTCTGATTGAACCGCTTCCGCCGAATTATTTAAATTTTCCCTGTATCGTTGCCCAAGACAGTACCATATTTTTCCAAAAGCTATTCATATGATCGGCTACCTTTATAAAACCGTCTTTATGCAGATGTCAAACTTTATATCCTACAATATTTTTCAAAATCGTCCAAAATAAGAGCGCAAACTTATCAGGGTATATACGTTTTTTAATCCAACTTAATTTAAGTGAGTGACATAATGATTTAGTATGTGGAAATTTCAATCCACCCTCGTCAGTTGTATTTATCATAATATTGCGTTTGATTTTGTCGGTGCCATTACACGGTGCCATTACGTTTGATTGCTCCTGACCAAAGATCTTACGAAGCTTGTAGATCGTGTCACCATAGAAGTCAGGTTGTGATAGTCCTTGTCGCAGAAGAGTTCTTAATTTAATTTTATATTTTAAAAGTAGATCAGTGTTACAATAATAAACATTTTCGAAAGTTATATAAAGGTCACGGATTTTAAAGCCCTCAACTCGACTCCAGGCTCTAGGAAAACGAATAAGTTGAGAAACATATACCCTATTCTATAAGAAGTTGCTCGGGGAACATCCCGTCTAACCAATGTTAAAATTAAAACCATCTCTCTTGTCATAAATTTTACTTATTATTTCTCCGTTTTTAATTGAGAGATTTAAATCGAGAAAAGTAGCAACACTATCAACAATAATAGCTTGATGACGTTTTCCGGAGTATCTGGTGAAAGTCTTAACATAAATATATTTTCATAGAAAACAACAAAAAACAATTCTTCGACAAGCGGTGTCCAGTTCGTACCCACTGGGATACCAACAATTTGTCTATAAACAGAACATGTAGATATTTACATTTTAAGACCTCATTTTCATATGAGGCTTATTTGGATATCTTGCCACTGCCATGTCGCGGTTAAGACTATCATCTCATTGACTTAGAATTAAAACTGACAGATGCTCATAACATAGCTGATAGAAATGAAAGATAATATACTCTGTGTAATAGTACCGACTTTTATATCTACTTTTAGAAGATAAATATCATTTATTTTATTTCTTATTCCATTGTATGAACACATACGTAAACTATATGTTAACGCATAGTAAGTGTCTTTAAATGTATTCAGTTGATGCAAACTGCTAGTAATCTAGATCTGGTTCGGTTATCTAGGTTTGTCAGAGAAGGATTTCCTTCGAAATACTGCAATTTATAGTTAGTAAATTATTTATGTTCATCCTCGTTTGGATATAGCAATTGAACTATTGTAAAACATAGTAATATGTAACAATTTAATAGGTAAAATTAAACAAGTATGCTACTGTTCACGCTCTCCAGCCCCGGGTTGAGCAGAACTCAATATGACAGTTCTGATTACTTATAACATGTTTGTTAGAGTCAGAAGGATGCGTGCGTGCGTGCTTGCGTGTGTTTGTGTGTGTATGAAGGAGGTAGGGGTGGGGGCGGTGTGGGAGGGGTGCGGGGGAGAGAGGAGGGTATAGTATGTAGTTGTATGATTTGTGTGTTTGTATTTAGATATTTGTGTAATGTAAAAAACTGTTTTGGTATGTACTCCGTGGCTAATTGGCTGTTATGACTGGGGAAACTTTTATATCTTTTGATCGCAATAAACAACATGCCATGAATGCAACATTAGCGACTTTTTTTAGTTAATTGTTGTTTTTTTTTGCATGGTTATATATCTATGTAGGTCATATGAGCTATGAAACCTTAAAAATAAAAATTATCATCTCCAGGACGCTTATGGTGAAATGCATTCGAAAGCGCTTAATTGATACAGACAGTAAACGTTGACATTCTCTCCTATAATTCTTTTAGAATGGTGTTTACAATTCATGTTTTATGTATGAAACAATATTATAGGATATTGCATTTGTATGGCTAAATATTACTTGGAACGAGTTGTTTTGGCAAAGGACGACGAGCTTGCGAGTCGTCCTGCGCCAAAACAACGAGTTCCAAGTAATATTTAGCCATACAAATTCAAAAACCTTTTTATTGTATCGTTTCATATTGTTTTTGATCAATGTTAATTGTATGACTGTTAATTGTATGACTCGTTGTTTTGGCGCAGGACGACTCGCAAGCTCGTCGTCCTTTGCAAAAACAACTCGTTCCAAGTAATATTTAGCCATACAAATTCAATAACCTATAGTATGACACACGTGTAATACAACCTGGAACGATTTTGATTGGTTGAGTTAAGCCTGTAACACTACGCAAGTTTATTAACTGAAACTATTTTATTTATTTCAAATTCACCCAGATCTGAGTCATTAACTTATTATTTGTGACAGGTTATACAAATAATGCACGTTATACAAAACATTGTTGTTGGTTTGTTAAAAAGTTGGCGTAAACTGTTTTTTTGTAAAGAGGTAAAATACGAACTCGTTTATACGCAACGTTATGTGTGAGACGCGACGTTACGACGTCACATATTTTATGACGTTTTGGCGCTAAAGTGTGTCTGACGTCGTGGCGGTTCTATGTTCATCTGAATTAATTTTTACTAATTTGATTGCAATGTTATGTGATAAAAAGGATCTTAAACTCGTTCCCATTCCATATAAGATTTATGAAACTCGTAATGAATTATTTTTAATTTTAACTCGCCAAAAGGCTCGTTAAAATTAAAATAATTCATAACTTGTTTCATAAATCTTATATGAAATGGGAACTCGTTTAAGATCCTCTATGTATGCATATTTGATTGTAAACAATGACACACAAATAAACTATTAAACTTTCGTTGGAAAGGATATTTAATTACGCAAAAGAGCACCAACAATGATCGGTTGACTAAGAGTCTTTAAAACATAATTAGAGCGTTTACATAAACAAAAAGTGTACTACTACATTCTTCAATCATATTTCTCGACAGCGAGTTGTTTTTATTCGAGGAATTAACTAAAATTAAAAAAATGTATAGCGAAGTCCAACAAGATGGCATTTCATCGGCGTTGGCTAGAATCGGGATGTATGGCCATTTTGGGCGATATCTATACAGTCTTTAAGACACATTATTAGACAAAATTAAGGTTGTTGCATAATAAAAAGTGCACCACTACATTCTTCAATCAGATTTCTAGACAGCGAGCTGTTTGTTTTCGAGGAATTAACTAAAATAAAAAAAATTATAACGAAGTCCAACAGGATGGCATTTCATCGACGTTGGCTAGACTCGGCCATGTTGGTCGAGAACTATGCAGTCTTCAAGACAAATAATTAGATAAATTAAGGGTTGTGTATAATAAAAAGTATACCACTACATTCGCCAATCATAGTTTTCGACAGCCAGCTGTTTATTTTTGAGGAATTAACTTAAAGAAAAAAATGTATAGCGGATTTGCCCATCTCCACATCTCTGTTTAACAAAACTTCAACCAACACGTCCGACCAACAGTATGTGAAATTCATCTTATATCAATCAATTCACTGTAAAATAACGTAAAATTACCCAACATGTCAATATCAACAAGGATTTGTACAAATCCTTGATATCAACAATAAGTGTCACATACTTTGGTTCTACTTCTCCTTGTTATTGTTGCTTGTTCTGAATGCGTCACATACTTTGGTTCTACTTCTCCTTGTCATTGTTGCTTTTCTGAATGCGTCACATATTTTGTTTCTACTTCTCCTAGTCATTGTTGCTTTTCTGAATGCGTCACATACTTTGTTTCTACTTCTCCTAGTCATTGTTGCTTGTTTTGAATGCGTCACATACTTTGGTTCTATTTCTCCTAGTCATTGTTGCTTGTTCTGAATGCGTCACATATTTTGTTTCTACATCTCCTAGTCATTGTTGCTTGTTCTGAATGCGTCACATATTTTGTTTCTACTTCTCCTAGTCATTGTTGCTTGTTCTGAATGCGTCACATATTTTGTTTCTACATCTCCTAGTCATTGTTGCTTGTTCTGAATGCGTCACATATTTTGTTTCTACTTCTCCTAGTCATTGTTGCTTGTTCTGAATGCGTCACATATTTTGTTTCTACATCTCCTAGTCATTGTTGCTTGTTCTGAATGCGTCACATATTTTGTTTCTACATCTCCTAGTCATTGTTGCTTGTTCTGAATGCGTCACATATTTTGTTTCTACATCTCCTAGTCATTGTTGCTTGTTCTGAATGCGTCACATATTTTGTTTCTACTTCTCCTAGTCATTGTTGCTTGTTCTGAATGCGTCACATATTTTGTTTCTACATCTCCTAGTCATTGTTGCTTGTTCTGAATGCGTCACATATTTTGTTTCTACATCTCCTAGTCATTGTTGCTTGTTCTGAATGCGTCACATATTTTGTTTCTACATCTCCTAGTCATTGTTGCTTGTTCTGAATGCGTCACATATTTTGTTTCTACATCTCCTAGTCATTGTCGCTTGTTCTGAATGCGTCACATATTTTGTTTCTACATCTCCTAGTCATTGTTGCTTGTTCTGAATGCGTCACATATTTTGTTTCTACTTCTCCTAGTCATTGTTGCTTGTTCTGAATGCGTCACATATTTTGTTTCTACATCTCCTAGTCATTGTTGCTTGTTCTGAATGCGTCACATATTTTGTTTCTACATCTCCTAGTCATTGTTGCTTGTTCTGAATGCGTCACATATTTTGTTTCTACATCTCCTAGTCATTGTCGCTTGTTCTGAATGCGTCACATATTTTGTTTCTACATCTCCTAGTCATTGTTGCTTGTTCTGAATGCGTCACATATTTTGTTTCTACTTCTCCTAGTCATTGTTGCTTGTTCTGAATGCGTCACATATTTTGTTTCTACATCTCCTAGTCATTGTCGCTTGTTTTGAATGCGTCACATATTTTGTTTCTACTTCTCCTAGTCATTGTTGCTTGTTCTGACTGAATACGTCACATATTTTGTTTCTACTTCTCCTAGTCATTGTTGCTTGTTCTGAATGCGTCACATACTTTGGTTCTATTTCTCCTAGTCATTGTTGCTTGTTCTGAATAACTCACATACTTTGCTTCTACTTCTCCTAGTTATTGTTGCTTGTTTTGAATGCGTCACATACTTTGCTTCTACTTCTCCTTGTTATTGTTGCTTGTTCTGAATGCGTCACATACATTGCTTCTACTTTTCCTTGTTGTTGTTGCTTGTTTTGAATGCGTCACATACTTTGCTTCTACTTCTCCTTGTTGTTGTTGCTTGTTCTGAATACGTCACATACTTTGTTTCTACTTCTCCTAGTCATTGTTGCTTGTTCTGAATACGACACATACTTTGCTTCTACTTCTCCTTGTTGTTGTTGCTTGTTTTGAATGCGTCACATACTTTGCTTCTACTTCTCCTTGTTGTTGTTGCTTGTTCTGAATACGTCACATACTTTGTTTTTACTTCTTCTAGTCATTGTTGCTTGTTCTGAATACGACACATACTTTGCTTCTACTTTTCCTTGTTGTTATCGCTTGTTCTGAATGCGTAACATACTTTGTTTCTACTTCTCCTAGTCATTGTTGCTTGTTCTGAATGCGTCACATACTTTGTTTCTACTTCTCCTAGTCACTGTTGCTTGTTCTGAATACGTCACATACTTTGCTTCTACTTCTCCTAGTCATTGTTGCTTGTTCTGAATGCGTCACATACTTTGCTTCTACTTCTCCTAGTCATTGTTGCTTGTTCTGAATGCGTCACATACTTTGTTTCTACTTCTCCTAGTCATTGTTGCTTTTCTGAATGCGTCACATATTTTGTTTCTTCTTCTCCTAGTCATTGTTGCTTGTTCTGAATGCGTCACATATTTTGTTTCTACATCTCCTAGTCATTGTCGCTTGTTTTGAATGCGTCACATATTTTGTTTCTACTTCTCCTAGTCATTGTTGCTTGTTTTGAATGCGTCACATACTTTGGTTCTATTTCTCCTTGTTGTTGTTGTTTGTTCTGAATGCGTCACATACTTTGTTTCTACTTCTCCTAGTCATTGTTGCTTGTTCTGAATGCGTCACATACTTTGTTTCTACTTCTCCTAGTCATTGTTGCTTGTTCTGAATGCGTCACATACTTTGCTTCTACTTCTCCTTGTTATTTTTGCTTGTTTTGAATGCGTCACATACTTTGTTTCTACTTCTCCTAGTCATTGTTGCTTGTTCTGAATAACTCACATACTTTGCTTTTACTTCTCCTAGTTATTGTTGCTTGTTTTGAATGCGTCACATACTTTGCTTCTACTTCTCCTAGTCATTGTTGCTTGTTTTGAATGCGTCACATACTTTGGTTCTATTTCTCCTTGTTGTTGTTGTTTGTTCTGAATGCGTCATATACTTTGGTTCTATTTCTCCTAGTCATTGTTGCTTGTTCTGAATAACTCACATACTTTGCTTCTACTTCTCCTAGTTATTGTTGCTTGTTTTGAATGCGTCACATACTTTGCTTCTACTTCTCCTTGTTATTTTTGCTTGTTTTGAATGCGTCACATACTTTGTTTCTACTTCTCCTAGTCATTGTTGCTTGTTCTGAATAACTCACATACTTTGCTTTTACTTCTCCTAGTTATTGTTGCTTGTTTTGAATGCGTCACATACTTTGCTTCTACTTCTCCTAGTCATTGTTGCTTGTTTTGAATGCGTCACATACTTTGGTTCTATTTCTCCTTGTTGTTGTTGTTTGTTCTGAATGCGTCATATACTTTGGTTCTATTTCTCCTAGTCATTGTTGCTTGTTCTGAATAACTCACATACTTTGCTTCTACTTCTCCTAGTTATTGTTGCTTGTTTTGAATGCGTCACATACTTTGCTTCTACTTCTCCTTGTTATTTTTGCTTGTTTTGAATGCGTCACATACTTTGTTTCTACTTCTCCTAGTCATTGTTGCTTGTTCTGAATGCGTCACATATTTTGTTTCTCCTTCTCCTTGTTATTGTTGCTTGTTTTGAATGCGTCACATACTTTGTTTCTACTTCTCCTAGTCATTGTTGCTTGTTCTGAATGCGTCACATACTTTGTTTCTCCTTCTCCTTGTTATTTTTGCTTGTTTTGAATGCGTCACATACTTTGTTTCTACTTCTCCTAGTCATTGTTGCTTGTTCTGAATACGTCACATACTTTGTTTCTCCTTCTCCTTGTTATTTTTGCTTGTTTTGAATGCGTCACATACTTTGTTTCTACTTCTCCTAGTCATTGTTGCTTGTTCTGAATAACTCACATACTTTGCTTCTACTTCTCCTAGTTATTGTTGCTTGTTTTGAATGCGTCACATACTTTGTTTCTACTTCTCCTTGTCATTGTTGCTTGTTTTGAATACGTCACATACTTTGCTTCTACTTCTCCTAGTCATTGTTGCTTGTTTTGAATGCGTCACATACTTTGGTTCTACTTCTCTTCTTCTTGTTGCTTGTTTTGAATGCGTCACATACCTTGTTTCTACTTCTCCTTGTCATTGTTGCTTGTTTTGAATGCGTCACATACTTTGTTTCTACTTTTCCTTGTTGTTGTTGCTTGTTCTGAATGCGTCACATACTTTGTTTCTACTTCTTCTTGTTATTTTTGCTTGTTTTGAATGCGTCACATACTTTGTTTCTACTTCTCCTAGTCATTGTTGCTTGTTCTGAATGCGTCACATACTTTGTTTCTCCTTCTCCTTGTTATTTTTGCTTGTTTTGAATGCGTCACATACTTTGTTTCTACTTCTCCTAGTCATTGTTGCTTGTTCTGAATAACTCACATACTTTGCTTTTACTTCTCCTAGTTATTGTTGCTTGTTCTGAATGCGTCACATACTTTGTTTCTACTTCTCCTTGTCATTGTTGCTTGTTTTGAATACGTCACATACTTTGTTTCTACATCTCCTAGTCATTGTTGCTTGTTTTGAATGCGTCACATACTTTGTTTCTACTTCTCCCTGTCATTGTTGCTTGTTTTGAATGCGTCACATACTTTGTTTCTACTTCTCCTTGTCATTGTTGCTTGTTTTGAATACGTCACATACTTTGCTTCTACTTCTCCTAGTCATTGTTGCTTGTTTTGAATGCGTCACATACTTTGCTTCTACTTCTCTTCTTCTTGTTGCTTGTTTTGAATGCGTCACATACCTTGTTTCTACTTCTCCTTGTTATTGTTGCTTGTTTTGAATACGTGACATACTTTGTTTCTACATCTCCTAGTCATTGTTGCTTGTTTTGAATGCGTCACATACTTTGTTTCTACTTCTCCTTGTCATTGTTGCTTGTTTTGAATGCGTCACATACGTTGCTTCTACTTCTCCTAGTCATTGTTGCTTGTTTTGAATGCGTCACATACTTTGTTTCTACTTCTCCATGTCATTGTTGCTTGTTTTGAATGCGTCACATACGTTGCTTCTACTTCTCCTAGTCATTGTTGCTTGTTTTGAATGCGTCACATACGTTGTTTCTACTTCTCCATGTCATTGTTGCTTGTTTTGAATGCGTCACATACTTTGTTTCTACTTCTCCTAGTCATTGTTGCTTGTTTTGAATGCGTCACATACGTTGCTTCTACTTCTCCTTGTTACTGTTGCTTGTTTTGAATGCGTCACATACTTTGGTTCTACTTCTCTTCCTGTTGTTGCTTGTTTTGAATACGTCACATACTTTGCATCTACTTCTCCTTGTTGTTGTTGCTTGTTTTGAATGCATCAACCCTCTTCGATGTTTTAACTGTCAACTCTTTGGTCACCATAAAGAAAGATGCAAGCGAGCTGCTCCTGTCTGTGCCCTTTGCGGCCAGGAGGATCATAGCGAATTCGCGAATTGCAATACTCCCGCCTCTTGCGTTAACAGTTAGCAAGGGGACCCACGGGGCTTTCTCTAAGGATTGTCCGAAGTGGAAGCACGAGAGGGAAATACAGAAAGTTAAGATTGAAAAGAACATTTCTTTTCCGGAAGCTAGAAAACTTGTTGAGAGTCTAACTCCGTCCACTCCATCTGGCAAATCGTATGCCGATGCGAGTATAGTGAAACCAGCTACCACGGCTAACGCGGCGCAGACCGTGTTAACCTGCCAATAGATTCCGACAAGTTTACTACTATTCCACTCTCTGTTCAGAATTCCGCTTAAACATCTTCAGCCTCTCAAACTGTGGTCCTCTTAAATAAACCTCCTCTAGCTCCCAAACCTCTTTTGGCTTCCAAGCCTATCACTCCTTCAACTATATCCTCAACAACTCCTACACCTACTGCATCTACTTCATCTATTTCGAAATCGACAGACACTGGTGCAACCAAGAATCCACCAAAGCCGTCGAACTCTTCCTAAAGTTCGTCAAATCCGACGAACTCTCCCACCACGCAGAACTGCTGCCACGGACGTGACAGCAAGAAGAAAAAAAATCCCGGGTTAGGGAAGCAGTCAAAAGGATCTGATGATCCGATTGTACTGCACAACAGATCTGGAGACTTGAAGATGGAGGTTGATGATCCAGCACATCTGGAACTCCCAAAGTTTCCAAAAACTCCAAAATATGCCAACCCCAAAGGCCGTAATGACATCAAAATCAAACAAGGTCTTTCAATGGAACTGTCGAGGTTTAAAACCTAATTATGATGAAATCAGCTTACTTTTAAATAAACACAAACACAACCCTGTTGCATTTTGTCTTCAAGAAACTCAAGAAACTTTCTTGAAGACTAGTGATAAGATATATTTTAAAAACTATTCATTATATAACTATATTTGTGATACAAATGATAAAGCCGCTGGAACTGTTGCACTGAAAACTGATTTACAAGCTGTTGCGGTCAGTGTTACGATACACGGAGTTATAACAATATGCTCCTTATATTTACCACCTAGTTCTTCACTAGACCTTAAAGATCTAAATCACCTAGTTGCACAATTACCAACACCTTTTATACTCTTGGGTGATTTTAATGCACACAGCTACATCTGGGGTTGTAAAGATATAAACGATAAAGGCAAGAAAGTTGAGGATTTCTTAGCCAAAAATAATTTGTGCCTTCTTAATGATAACAAATCACATACTTATTTACATCCAGCTTCAGGCTCTCAATCTTCCATTGATTTAACAATATGCGATCCAACTCCGTCGGATGGGGACGTAAACCGGGCGGTCCCGTGTACTGGTCTATCCTCCGAGCACGTTAAAGAACCATAGGCTTCTATTCGATAATAAGAGTACGGCAGGTTCCCGGATTCCTATGTATCCTTCCCGTCTCTCTGGGGCGGCTCTAAATAACATATACTGTGTTGATGAGCCGTTAAACAACATTCAATTCAATTCCAACTCTCTTGATGGATTTTTCGTGGAGTGTCGGTGACGACCTATGCGGAAGTGACCACTTTCCAATATATCTTGAATATCGACAACCTCACATTACAGCACGATAATGCACGGCCCCATGTAGCGAGGATCTGTCGCGACTTTCTCGCTAACAACAACATCCACCCACTTGATTGGCCGCCATACAGCCCCGACCTATCCCCTATTTAGCATTTGTGGGACCAACTGGTTCGACGATGCCAGCCTCCCCCTGCTACTCTGGCCCAACTGAGAGCAGCCCTCTTGGAAGAGTGGGCCAACATCCCAAAGAGGAGGATAAACTCACTCATGAACTCCATGCCTAGGAGAATCAGGGCTGTGGAGACAGCGAACGTGAGACATACCCGGTATTGACGAGCCAGTTCCCACAATCAGTCCATTTCGATTTCAGATTACAGGGGGTCCCCTTCAATTCCCTTCAATTTCTCCTAAATCACTTACCAGACACAAATCATTGTTTTTGAAGTTTGTTCTGCATGCATTAATCTTCATTCTTACTTACAAATATTGAACATTATACTCGACATCTTACCTAGAATCATCTTCAAAGTTTACACTGCGTTTCTGTATTCCTTCAGTATACGTAAACAACAGGAAGACCCTCATCTAACACTGGATGGGTCACCAATACCAGTGGTGGGTGAGACCAAATTCCTTGGTCTTATTTTTTACCGTAAATTAACGTTTATACGACACCTTAAATACTTGAAGACCAAATGCCTTAAAGGTCTTAATGTACTTAAAGTTGTTGCAAACACTAATTGTGGAGCAGATCGAAAATTACTTTTACAACTGTATAGATCTCTTATCAGATCCAAGCTGGACTACGGCTCAATAGCATATGGATCGACTCGCGAGTCATAATTGCAGTTGCTCGATCCTATACATAATCAAGGATTACGACTCGCCTTATGTGCCTTTCGTACATCACCAGCCGAAAGTATATATGTTGAAGCTAATGAACCATCACTGTCTCATACACGGGACAAATTAGCCCTTCAATATGCCATTAAGTTACAACCTAATCCTTCAAACCCAACTTTCGATACTGTTTTTAATCCTTTTTATGAACCTCTTTTTGATCGAAATCCGAAGGCCATTTGACCATTTGGTCTTCGCATTAAACCAAAATTAAGAGACACTGAAATCGACCTAAATGTAATTGCCAAGTACAAAGTATCACAAATTCCACCGTGGACTTTAGAAACACCAACAATTGTTTTCTATCTTTGTAATAGTAACAAATCCAGTACAGACCCTAATGTCTTTCAAAGCATATTTAATGAAATTAAATCGAAATTCAGTAACTTTCAACATATATACACAGATGGTTCTAAAGATGGAGATAAGGTAGTTCACAAACACAGCATAAAGAGCCGCCTGCCTGACAAGGCCTCTATCTTTTCAGCTGAACTTAAGGCAATCGAACTTGCCTTAAACTATATTCAGGAATCTGATGATGACCATTTTGTAATATTTTCGGATTCCCTTTCATCTCTTCAAGCTCCGGATAATATGAAACATGATAACTCAGTTGTGCTTCAACTTTTAGAAAAGTACAATTCTCTTATAAATGATAATGTCATTATTTTCTGCTGGCTTTCAAACCATGTAGGAAACGTGGTAATAATATAGCTGATAGTGCTGCTAAAGCAGCATTAGGTTTACCTATATATAATGCCAAATTACCTTATACGGATTTTAAAAGTTGCATTAACACATATATTCGTAACTCTTGGCAAGCCGCTTGGGATTTGTCAGTTAACAATAAACTTCATTCAATTAAACCCATTCATCGACAAGAAGTTGTCCTAGCCCGGTGCAGGATAGGGCATACGCGTTATACTCATTATTATGTATTACAAGGTGAGCAATTACCAGAATGTATTCCCTGCTTTGCACCGTTAACGGTCAAACACATCGTTGGAATGTGTAGACTTTGATCCTATGCGTCAAAGATACTACACTGTTAAATTAATACTATCAAATAGTTATTTGATACAATAGATTTTAGTCTTGTTAAGTTTTCCTGAGAAAAATCAGACTATATAAATCATTATAATGTGTTCTATATTTACTTGTTTACATACCCGTTGACGGGCATTTGTTGATTTACATATATAGTTTATATTACTACCATATCATCCCTTATTTGTAAATAGTTTTATCTTTATATATTTGCATTAATTTTTAATTACTACTTCATTTCTTCATCTTTCATCAGTTTTTGCGCACACTATGACCTATTTATGTGTCGACGTGCCGTAAAACACAATTCATTGATTCATTGATTCATTGATTGATTCATTCATTCATTGTTGTTGTTGCTTGTTCTGAATGCGTCACATACTTTGTTTCTACTTCTCGTTGTTGTTGTTGCTTGTTCTGAATACGTCACATACTTTGTTTCTACTTCTCCTTGTTGTTGTTGCTTGTTCTGAATGCGTCACATACTTTGTTTCTATTTCTCGTTGTTGTTGTTGCTTCTTCTGAATACGTCACATACTTTGTTTCTACTTCTCCTAGTCATTGTTGCTTGTTCTGAATACGTCACATACTTTGTTTCTACTTCTCCTGGTTGTTGTTGCTTGTTCTGAATACGTCACATACTTTGCTTCTACTTCCCCTTGTTGTTGTTGCTTGTTCTGAATGCGTCACATACTTTGCTTCTACTTTTCCTTGTTGTTGTCGCTTGTTTTGATTGCGTCACATACTTTGCTTCTACTTTTCCTTGTTGTTGTCGCTTGTTCTAAATGCGCCACATACTTTGCTTCTACTTTTCCTTGTTGTTGTCGCTTGTTTTGAATGCGTCACATACTTTGCTTCTACTTCTCCTAGTCATTGTTGCTTGTTCTGAATGCGCCACGTACTTTGCTTCTACTTTTCCTTGTTGTTGTCGCTTCTTTTGAATGCATCACATTCTTTGCTTCTACTTTTCCTTGTTGTTGTCGCTTGTTTTGAATACGTCACATACTTTGCTTCTACTTTTCCTTGTTGTTGTCGCTTGTTTTGAATGCGTCACATACTTTGCTTCTACTTTTCCTTGTTGTTGTCGCTTGTTCTGAATGCGTCACATACTTTGCTTCTACTTTTCCTTGTTGTTGTCGCTTGTTTTGAATGCGTCACATACTTTGCTTCTACTTCTCCTAGTCATTGTTGCTTGTTCTGAATGCGTCACATACTTTGCTTCTACTTCTCCTAGTCATTGTTGCTTGTTCTGAATACGTCACATACTTTGTTTCTACTTTTCCTTGTTGTTATCGCTTGTTTTGAATGCGTCACATACTTTGCTTCTACTTTTCCTAGTCATTGTTGCTTGTTCTGAATACGTCACATACTTTGTTTCTACTTCTCCTAGTCATTGTTGCTTGTTCTGAATACGTCACATACATTGCTTCTACTTTTCCTTGTTGTTGTCGCTTGTTCTGAACACGTCACATACTTTTTTTCTACTTCTCCTAGTCATTGTTGCTTGTTTTGAATGCGCACATACTTTGCTTCTACTTTTCCTTGTTGTTGTCGCTTGTTCTGAATACGTCACATACTTTGTTTCTACTTCTCCTAGTCATTGTTGCTTGTTCTGAATACGTCACATACTTTGCTTCTATTTTTCCTTGTTGTTGTCGCTTGTTCTGAATACGTCACATACTTTGTTTCTACTTCTCCTAGTCATTGTTGCTTGTTCTGAATGCGTCACATACTTTGCTTCTACTTTTCCTCGTTGTTGTTGCTTGCTTTGCATGCGTGTTTTGGTTGACTGTGTCCTGGCGTGTTTTGTTTGACTGTGTCCTGGCGTGTTTTGGTGCGTGTTATGGTTGACTGTGTCCTGGCGTGTTTTGGTTGACTGTGTCCTGACTGCGTGTTTTGGTTGACTGTGTCCTGTAAATGCTGCATTTCTCGGATTATTTTCCTGTTCGACTTTCAACTCCACTGCTATATTCATCTATTTGAACTCCGCTGCTTTATTCATCTATTTTAACTCCACTGCTATATTCATCTATTTGAACTCCGCTGCTATATTCATCTATTTGAACTCCGCTGCTATATTCATCTATTTGAACTCCGCTGCTATATTCATCTATTTGAACTCCGCTGCTATATTCATCTATTTGAACTCCGCTGCTATATTCATCTATTTGAACTCCGCTGCTATATTCATCTATTTGAACTCCGCTGCTATATTCATCTATTTGAACTCCGCTGCTATATTCATCTATTTGAACTCCGCTGCTATATTCATCTATTGGAACTCCGCTGCTATATTCATCTATTTGAACTCCGCTGCTATATTCATCTATTGGAACTCCGCTGCTATATTCATCTATTTGAACTCCGCTGCTATATTCATCTATTGGAACTCCGCTGCTATATTCATCTATTTGAACTCCGCTGCTATATTCATCTATTTGAACTCCGCTGCTATATTCATCTATTTGAACTCCGCTGCTATATTCATCTATTTGAACTCCGCTGCTATATTCATCTATTTGAACTCCGCTGCTATATTCATCTATTTGAACTCCGCTGCTATATTCATCTATTTGAACTCCGCTGCTATATTCATCTATTTGAACTCCGCTGCTATATTCATCTATTTGAACTCCGCTGCTATATTCATCTATTTGAACTCCGCTGCTATATTCATCTATTTGAACTCCGCTGCTATATTCATCTATTTGAACTCCGCTGCTATATTCATCTATTTGAACTCCGCTGCTATATTCATCTATTTGAACTCCGCTGCTATATTCATCTATTTGAACTCCGCTGCTATATTCATCTATTTGAACTCCGCTGCTATATTCATCTATTTGAACTCCGCTGCTATATTCATCTATTTGAACTCCGCTGCTATATTCATCTATTTGAACTCCGCTGCTATATTCTTCTATTTGAACTCCGCTGCTATATTCTTCTATTTGAACTCCGCTGCTATATTCATCTATTTGAACTCCGCTGCTATATTCATCTATTTGAACTCCGCTGCTATATTCATCTATTTGAACTCCGCTGCTATATTCATCTATTTGAACTCCGCTGCTATATTCATCTATTTGAACTCCGCTGCTATATTCATCTATTTGAACTCCGCTGCTATATTCATCTATTTGAACTCCGCTGCTATATTCATCTATTTGAACTCCGCTGCTATATTGATCTATTTGAACTCCGCTGCTATATTGATCTATTTGAACTCCGCTGCTATATTCATCTATTTTAACTCCGCTGCTATATTGATCTATTTGAACTCCGCTGCTATATTCATCTATTTTAACTCCGCTGCTATATTCATCTATTCGAACTCCGCTGCTATATTCATCTATTTTAACTCCGCTGCTATATTCATCTATTCGAACTCCGCTGCTATATTCATCTATTTGAACTCCGCTGCTATATTCATCTATTCGAACTCCGCTGCTATATTCATCTATTCGAACTCCGCTGCTATATTCATCTATTCGAACTCCGCTGCTATATTCATCTATTCGAACTCCGCTGCTATATTCATCTATTCGAACTCCGCTGCTATATTCATCTATTCGAACTCCGCTGCTATATTCATCTATTCGAACTCCGCTGCTATATTCATCTATTCGAACTCCGCTGCTATATTCATCTATTCGAACTCCGCTGCTATATTCATCTATTTGAACTCCGCTGCTATATTCATCTATTTGAACTCCGCTGCTATATTCATCTATTTGAACTCCGCTGCTATATTCATCTATTTGAACTCCGCTGCTATATTCATCTATTTGAACTCCGCTGCTATATTCATCTATTGGAACTCCGCTGCTATATTCATCTATTTGAACTCCGCTGCTATATTCATCTATTGGAACTCCGCTGCTATATTCATCTATTTGAACTCCGCTGCTATATTCATCTATTGGAACTCCGCTGCTATATTCATCTATTTGAACTCCGCTGCTATATTCATCTATTTGAACTCCGCTGCTTTATTCATCTATTTGAACTCCGCTGCTATATTCATCTATTTGAACTCCGCTGCTATATTCATCTATTTGAACTCCGCTGCTATATTCATCTATTTGAACAACTTTGAGAATGTTTGAGTTGCTGTATGTTTACTATACCATAAAACAATGTTTACTCTCCACGTTTCATCAATTTCTGTGTTTCTGAAATGATAAAACGTTATGCTGTACTAATCGTTAACATATAACACATAATACAGCGTAAGCATCGGTGAAATTGTCGATGGTGTGTTTCTTTTTACCTGTAGTAGATGTTGAATTTATTCGCTAGCTCAGTATGTAAGACATTGCGCTTTAAAGTTTCATAATCATGCCCGCATGTGTTCGACCCTTGGAGGTGGTAAATCCGATGGGAAACTTCATAGGCCATATCATTTCCCTTTGCCGCTGCTATCCTAATATGACCTTACATCAGTATATGGACAGTGTAGCTTGTATAGTCATTCATGTAGTATTAGTAGAGGCTCTACCTATATCTTTTTGTCCACCAATTGATATAAACTTTACTTAATTATAAAGAGGACTATGTTTGTAATCGTATTGCGCATGTCCGAGAAAATCGTAAAAACTCGTAGTTCTCCGGCAGGAATAAACGGCTGGGCAGCATTTTATTCAAGATATTGTTTTGATCATAATTAATAATTTACAGAACTGGAATACGAACCGTGTTTCTTTTTAGAATACTCATAAAATAGCTTTGTATACATATAAATGCAGTAATATTGAGTATTTAATATTTTACATTAAAAATCGCGTAGATGTAGGTAGTGCCTCTTTAACCTACAGTAATATGTTCATCGCGATGTTTAAATCAATAGGCGGGAGCCCCAACTTCTCGTATCGTGCAAAAAAACACTTTTGGTTTACCCGGAAAGATATACTCGTGATTATTTGCATATCAATAGCAGAAACTGTACTCTATACGAAACCACTGTATGGATTAATGGTATTCTTTGCATTTCGTAACACCAACGCATTTTCTACGGAAGCCCATAAGTGATGAAAAAATATTGATATTCAAAGAAAACATGTGTACAAGTTTACATTTTAGCGATATGATTTTGTTTTGTACATAAATAAAACATGACTATATTCTGTTTATGCCGAATGCAATTTTCATTTTTTTTAAATCAAAAGCGGTTTAAAGATTGAAGATGGCGGGCAGATGGGTGGAGGGAGGGACGGGCATCCACCTTTTGGATAAAGCTTTTATGCACGTTGTTAATAACATCTGTCAATTGTTTTCGGTTAAATTTTAACCAGTGTTTTTGATCACCTGAAGTGTGATATTTTGGAATCACTCTTCCATCCGTCCGTCTGTTGTCTGTCCGTCGTCTGTCGTTTTCAAAAAAGGGAGATAATTAAAAAAGTAGTGAAGCTAGAGTTATAGTTCCTATGAACTGCATTCCGTCTCATTGTTCTAATCATTCACGCGAACTTTAATCAAGCATACTTTTTTAGTTATGCTCCGGACAACAAGTATGACGCATGGACGCACGAACGCACACACGGGCGGACGGAAAAAGCCTGTACATATAGTCACCATAGTATCCACGTTGTGACAGACCTTGTAGCAGAAGAGTTCTGACAATAAATTAAGTAATTTAAGTAAATCAGGGTTATGATAATAAACCTTTGCAAAGGTTTTTCCGGATATAAAACTCAATGAAGCACTATTAAAGCTGGAGTAGATGAAAAGCAAAACAAACTTCCAGCTATGTACGGGATTCCTAATTTACAAAAACAGCATAATAAAGCACACTTTTTTCCTATTTCTAGTGTCTGCACCACTACAAACATCTCTGAAGGTATAACGTCCTGTCTTAATGCCGCTGTAGATCACGTAACACAATATTGTGCTAAAGCTTATGCTAACTCTTGGATTAATATATTTAAGTCGTTATTACTTTCTTGAAAAAGAATGCAGTAAACGTCACGCAAACCTTTTCAAATATAAGCTTATTGCTCTTATTCAATATTTATTTTAGTGAATAAACACTAATGTTTGCTCAGCATTATACTGCGGTAGAATAAAATGTATTCTTTGCCATATCACTCCGCCATTAAAACAATCAAAATAAACTCTACCATTGCGTTTTCCATATGGTTGCTTTATAGCTTTTGTTCTTACCATCACTTTCTAAAATTTCATAGCTCTAAACAGCATACCTAAAATTAAAATACTAACATAAATTTATCAAAAATGTCCAAAGTAAGCGGAGTTCCGTCCGATTGTTTACCACTCAGCACCACCCCATGACATTAGTGGTGTCAGGTCGCGGAGATGATTTCTGATAACCATTTTGATATTTTAGCTATGGTCATGTGACAAATTATGACGTAATCGCAGACTATTTTCTAAGACGTTGGCAGAGTCACATGGTGATCCTGGTAAATATTGGGTAATGATCACTGTTTAAAGGCTTATCAAATGAGGTTGTCACATTATTTTGCAACGCACTGCATGTTTAGTGTTTGACCCATTTACAGTTCACCGCTTTGCTTTGCTTGATTGTGCGATCGCCGGAAAGATTGTGGACCTATGATGACGTCTACCTAAATCCTGAATGGACGGTAACGTTCGATGGTTGTCTTTAATATTGTCTAGTCGTGCCCTTAACAGTGTCAAAATTGAAATAATCTCTCTTGTCATAGAGTTTGCTTATTATTTCTCAGTTTCAATCGCAAGATGTAAATCAGGTAAAGAAGATATAGCAACTATGTGAAATATTAGCTTTTTTGAGGTGAAGTTCTTTGGAAAGAAAGTATATGTAGGAAAGAAAAGAAAGGGTTGTAATTGTCCAATATATCATCCATATACAAAGAGGTATAATAAAAGGCTTCGATTACATCTGCCTAAGCGTATCTGGTAAAAGACTAAAAATGAAACCTCTAACATCACAAAACAAAAACAAATCTGCAACAAGAGTTAGTTGCACATTTCGTTCTCATTTGGGATTCCAACAATTTGTCTATAAATAGTAGTGTTATACTTAACTAGTTCCATATGTGTAAAACAATATTATCTTATATGAATATAAATGCTTCCAAAACAACTACGTGACAAGTCCACATGGTGTAATTGTCCAAAACCCTTCAACTAAATATTAGTGAGAATCAGAACTCGTTTACTGAAGTTGCTGTGTATTCAGTCTGAAATTTAAATATTTGCAAACATCCACTCCTCAATTGTTCTCATTGTCAAACAAAACCAAGACCTTAATAATATTACCCCCAAAAAACATGGAAAATCAAATGCTATTTATTACAATCATTATGAAAACAATCACACTCCTTAGTCAAAGGACGATATCCTCTTTGTTCAATTAGAATATTACACAGTAATTGATGATTTTCAAAGTAAAGTAAGAAACAATCAGACGATCGAATTTTTCGACAATTTAGAGCAATAACTTGATACTCGTCTAACCTGTCTGAAATCCGTTTTATATAAAGTTACACGCCAAACTGTGTGAAAATCGAAACCAATTTATTTAATGTATTGCGTAGGAAAGCTGAAATTTGCATTTTTGCAATAATCAAGGGCAATAACTCAGTAAGGCAGGTGTCATTTCTGCTCAATGTCATCTTGTCAGAATTCATATTCATATAAAGTACCACACTAAATAATATGAAGATCGGATTCCGTTTACTAAAGTAATGTGTGTACTCAAGCTAAAATGTGCCTATTCTTTCAATAACTAAGGGTAATAACTCTTTAAAGCAAGTGTCAGTTTTACTCAGTATTGGATTTGTCAAAGGCCTTGTAGGTATAGGGCCTAACACCATACAACATTTAGTGGAAATCGGAAACCGTTTACTGCAGTTATTGTCAACACAAGAAATTCGCATTATCCCTGGCACAAGACAAAACAAAATTCATAAAAGGTCTATAACTCTTGTTAAAATTAGTAAAGTGTAACATAATCAGGTCTTGATTCTGTAGTTTGATATTTCATATACACATGTAGGTTTCAAATACTGGAACTGTATTTGCCGAAAAGGACGTGTGCAAATTTCTTTATTTTCCTTTGACTGTTTGTTCAGCGATTTTCATATATTGGCTTGGTACGAATGGGTTACGAAATCGCGATGCTGTTACGAAATGCAACGTATGCCAAAAGTCCATACAGTGGTTTCATATGTACAAGACCCCCATGTGTTAATATTTAAAAAATCAGAAGTATATCTTTCCGGGTAAACGTTTTCGTTTTTTTCGGGCTTGGGTCCCCGCCTACAACCAACTCCATGAGATCCTACTCTATGTATAGTACTTTAACCCATGCTATGCTGATCAACATACAGGTTCTCTAACTGATATTAATCTTAATAGTGGATACTTGTCCCATATTGTATTCGGCCAAACGTTCACCATTTAAACAACAACTAGAATATGGTCACCGAAAATGCATATCAGATAAGCTCGCCTGGACTTTGACCATTAGATCTATACAACATATCTGGTTCTTAACTCATATAAACGCTTGAGATACTGGAATTAAACTTGATATATAAATGTATCATCAACAGGCGGTTTTCATAGCTGTCAAGGACCATTGGAAGTCGAGTGAGATGGGGCCCAAGGGGTGATTGCCCCTTGATTAAGGGGTCAGTGGGATAAAGCCCACTGAAGCCCGAGGTGGTCTGGGGTTGAATTTCATGAATTTTAGCTAAAAGATATATTAGTAATATTGTTTATAGGATCATACATTTTAATTCAATTTAATTTAAATCACACAATATACCGAGGCGATTTTCAAATCCTGGTTAAACTATACTAGTTTGTTTTTGTATAAAGTGTGTAAACTCTGTTCATTCATTATAAATGTAATTAAGTGAATTGATACGGTTCGGGATACGGTGTAAAATTTCAAACCATACGACGCAAATAGAAATCATTCAGTGCAATGACAAACCATTTGACAAAACAAGAGCTGTCGGAGAACAGCGCAGCTCGACTATTCGATTTTTCGGAGAATAATAAATTTATAGCTAGTATATACCATCAGAAAACAAGGCTACAACAATGTGGGGTGGGGTTGGGAGCACAACATAACTATGTGTAAGAATTGACCAAAACTACACAGAAATATGTAAAAAAAATAAAAAATAAAAAAAAATAGAGTTTTGAGTGGGGTGCGGGGTGGGGGTGGGAGAGGGGGTGGTGAGGGCAACATAATATTATATGTGTAAGAAGCTATGTAATAATTCACCAAAACAACACAAAAATATGAAGAAAAGAAAAATTAAAAATCGAGTTTGAGTGTGTGTGTGTGGGGGTGGAGGGCAACATGTGTAAGAATTGACTAAAACAACAAAGAAATATGTAAAAAAACAAAAACAATATTCTAGTGGGGATTGGTGAGAGGCGTGGATTGGGTGGGGGGTGGGGGGGGAGTGGGGAGGAGAGGCTGGAGTGAGTTGGGGGCGGGGGGGAGGGTGCAACATATATGTGTAAGAATTGACAAAAGCAACACAGAAATATGTAAAAAAAAAGTTTCAAGTGCGGGTTTGGGTGTGGGGGAGAGAGGCGGGAGTGGGTTGGGGGCAGGGGGCAACATATATGTGTAAGAATTGAATAAACCAACAAAGAAATATGTAAAAAAAAAAAAAAAAGTTTCAAGTGTTGGGGGGGGGGGGAAGGGGTGAGAGGCGGGGTGAGAGGTGGGGTGGGGGGCGGTGAAGGTTGCAACATATATGTGTAAGAATTGACTAAAACAACACAGAAATATGTAAAAAAAACAATAACAAAAATAGATTTTCAAGTGGGGGTTGGGGATGGGTGAGGGGAGCGGGGGGAGAGGCGGGAATGGGTCGGGGGAGGGGATAACATATGTGTGTTAGAACTGACTAAAACAACAAAGAAATATGTAAAAAAAAAAAAAAAAAAAAGTTCCAAATGTGGGGCGGGGTGAGAGGGGGTTTGGGGAGGCGGGTGTGTGTGTGTGGTGGGGGCAGGGAGGGTTGCAACATATATGTGTAAGAATTGACTAAAACAACACAGAAATATGTAAAAAAAAAAAAAAAAATTAAAGTGGGGTGGGGGGGTTGGGGGGGGGGGGGGGGGTTGGGGTTGCAACATATATGTGTAAGAATTGACAAAAGCAACACAGAAATATGTAAAAAAAAAAAAAATAGTTTCAAGTGGGGGTAGGGTGGGGTGGGGTGTGGGTGGGGTGGAGCATGTGTGAGGGTGAGGGGCAGGAGTGGGTTGGGTGGGGGATGGATGGGGCAACATATATGGGTAAAAATTGACTAAAACAACAAAGAAATATGTAAAAAAAAAGAAAAAAAGTTTCAAGTCTGGGGCGGGTTTGGGGTGATGGGGTGAGAGGCGAGAGTGCATTGGGGGGTTGGGGTGGGGCAACATATGTGTGTAAGAATTGACTAAAACAACAAAGAAATATGTAAAACAAAAAAAAACAAAATTCAAGTGTGGGGCATGGTGGGTGGGGTGATTGATGGGGTGAGAGGCGTGGGGGCGGGGGCGGGGAGGGTTGCAACATATATGTAAGAACTGACAAAAGCAACACAGAAATATGTAAAAAGAAAAAGAAAAAAAGTTTCAAGTCTGGGGTGTGGTGTGGTGTGGGTGATGGGGTGTGAGGCGGGGTGGGGGTGGGGGGGGGGGGGGGGGGTGCAGGGAGGGTTGCAACATATATGTGTAAGAATTGACTTAACACAGAAATATATAAAAAAATAAATAAAAATAAAAATTCAAGTGTGGGGCGTGGTAGGGGGGTAGGGCGTGATGGGGTGTGAGGGTGCAGGGAGGGTTGCAACATATATGTGTAAGAATTGACTAAAACAACACAGAAATATATAAAAAATAAAAAAATAAAAAATATTCAATTGTGGGGCGTGGTGGGTGGGGTCATGGGGTGAGAGGCATGGGGTGGATGAGGAGGGGGAGGGGGGGGGGGGGCAGGTAGGGTTGCAACATATATGTGTAAGAATTGACAAAAGCAACACAGAAATATGTCAAAAAAAAAATCAAGTCTGGGGCGGGGTGGGGGGTGGCGGGGTGAGAGGCGGGGGAGGTGGAGTGGTGGGGGTGGAGAGGGTTGCAACATATATCTGTAAGAATTGACTAAAACAACACATAAATAGTTCAAAAAAAAAAAAAAAAAAAAAAAAAAAAAAAAAGTGTGGAAGTGAGTGGGGGCGGGCGGGGGTAGAGGGGGGGAGGAAGGAGCCCATGCCCCAATATGGGTGAAGCAATAAGATGCATAATGCTATAACAAATCCCGAAACTAAATTATAAATATATACATGCTTACATGCAACCCTAGATTTGCCTTTATTGCACATTTTATGGGTCATCACAATTTGGGTTCCATGGGAGCCCAGAATTTGCAGAAGACAAAATTACTTATCCAACCCTTTACAACATACTACAAGGGAACCAATTCCAAAATTTAGTTCAGCTAGGACAAAAAATGTAAGAGATATAGACCTGTAAACACAGCTTACACGCAAAATTTGATGTGAAACAGACATATTTTAAGGGCTATCAGAATTTGGGTTCCATGGGAGCCTAGGGGTTACAGGAACCAAAATTACTTAAGCAGCCCTTACGATAATGCTATAAGGAAGCTAATGGCCAAATTTGGTTGTGCTAGGGTAAGAATTGTAAGAGATATAGACTTGTAAACACAGCTTACACGCAAAATTTGATGTGAAATGGGACACATTTTATGGGCTATCATAATTTGGGTTCCATGGAGCCCATGGGTTACAGGAACCAAAATTGCTTATGCAGCCCTTAAGATAATGCTATAAGGAAGCCCATGAACAAATTTGGTTGTGGTAGGATAAGAAATGTAAGAGATATACACTTGTAAACACAGCTTACACGCAAACCTTGATGTGGGACGCCGACGCCAACGCCGACGCCGACCCCGTGGTGATTACATAAGCTCTCTTATTCTTCGAATAGTCGAGCTAAAAACTAATGCAATACAATAAAATACAAGTCGGTACGATGAAAATTTAAACGATGCATCGAAAAATGTGAAGTGATACAGAACAAAGTAAATCAGCATGATGCAATA